>JANSVB020000034.1:478470-491601 GCA_025504935.2 Erythroxylum haughtii
GGTATAGTTAGCTTGTTGGCCTCTATGATGCTCTTTATTGACAGATTGATACTCATATTTTTCTGACAACCAAAAGAAATAAAAAAATAAGTATTAATTTATACCATAAAATCAAGTAAAATAAGGAATTTAATAAATATTTGTTTACTCCTACTATTTGATTCAGAATAATAACCCTTTCTTTTAAATCGATAAATTATCAAATAATTTTATAGTGAGTTAGGTCAAACCTAGTTGATCTTGAGTTTGCTCAACAAACCAATTAAATTTAAATTATATAAATAACAACTTTATTGATCATATCTTATGTGACTTTTAGATCTGTTAGGTGACAATTCTTTGTCAAAATATATCATATATATTATTCATATTTTTACTTTTAAAATCATATGATCATGAGTTTGCTCATCTAAATCATACAAATCTAGTTAAACAAGAACCCATTAATTTATGATAAAATATATTCAGGTTATAGGGGCTTTGAATTTACTCAACAAGTCTTACAATAATTAGAACTCTGGTTTTATTATTAACTAATAGAAGGTAACTATCACGTTCTTAACTAGTACTTAATATTTATTGAAGGATTTAAAATTTTAAAACTTTAGGTCTCATAAAAAGAATATAATCGCATTATATTCATAATTTCTAACATAATCAAATTATGAAAGAAAATCCTTTAAAATATTTGCTTAATTATAGTTATTGATTTGATACTCCACTTTATACAGTTCGGAAGCTCAAGGTCAATGTTGCCTTAAGAACTTTTCAATAGATTTCAAGGATTGTGTAGATCAACTTAGAGTTTCTGACCTGAAATAGATGGGATACATATTTATATGGTCCAACAAACAAAGCATTAGGTGGTTCATCAAGAAGAAGCTTGATAGAGCCCTTATAAATACCAATTGGCTAGTTCAATTCCCTGACAGTTTTGCAAATTTCCAAGAACCTCTCTTTCAGATCATACTCCTATTAAGGTTGCTAACTTGTTCCATCAGACTAGGCAACCCTTTCCTTTCTTCTTTAATAAATTCTTGGCCAATGATCCTAAATTTTTGGAGGTGTGCCGAGTGGGAGCTCGAGCTTTAGTAAGTGGTACCAAGTAGTTCCGATGCGTTCACAAGCTCAAAGGCATTAAATTTAAGCTTAAGTCTCTCAATTCTTCTAAAAGCCCCAACATGGATCTAGCTCTCCAGACAGCCAGGACTAAATTGACTGATATCTAAAAGATATGTGACTCCTCTCCTCAAGACCACCTCAATAGAGATAGAGAGAAATAAGCTCTTGTGGATTATATGGTTGTTGTTAATAATCATTTCTCTCTACTTCAGCAGAGGGTGAGGATCAACTGGCTAAAAGATGGAGACAAGTGCTCCAAATTTTTCTTCAACACCATTATTGTAAGGAGAAACCAAAACCATATACATACCATCATCAGTGAGGATGGAATCTAGATCCATACACTTCAGGGCATCCAGAATGAGACAGTTCGTTATTTCTCTACATTGTTTGGTTCTCCCAGCTTTGCCCAAGTCTCTTATGATGAACTTTCTGATATTTTCTCTAAAAGGATCACTCCTGGGGAGGCTGCCTCACTAACCAGACCGGTGGAGGATAAGGAGATTAAGGATGTTGTCTTTGCCATAGATAACATGAATGCCCCTGGTCTGAATGGTCTGAATGCCCACTTTTACTAGAAGTCTTGGGTTGTCCTGGGTCCCTTTATCAAGGAAGCTATTAAGGAATTTGTTTCCAAGGGTAGATTATTAAAGGAGATTAATAAAACAAACTTGTGCTTGATTCCTAAATGCTCTAACCCTGTGAATTTCATTGATTTCAGACTAATAGCATGCTCCAATGTGCTCTACAAAATCATCTCAAAGATTCTTGCTATAAGGTTGAAAAAGGTTCTCTCTTCCCTCATCAATGACAAACGGAGTGCCTTTATGTGTAACCGACAGATTGGGGATAATATTTTAATAGTTCAAAAGCTATTGAAGGGCTATTCTCGACATCATTCCATGCCAAACTGCACTATAAAAGTTAACTTCCACAAGGCTTTTGATAGTGTTAGTTGGATATTTATCTAGAAAATGATTGAAACTCACGGGTTTCCTAAAACTTTCATCAACTGGTTAAAGGAGTGTATCTCAACAACTAGCTTCTCTGTAGTCATTAATGAGTTATTTCAAGGCTACTAGAGGGCTAAGGCAAGGAGACCCTTTTTCTCCATACTTGTTTATCCTGTGCATGGAAACATTGAGCTCTATCATAACTCAGGAATTGAAAGCAAACCCCAAGTTCAGATACCACTCTCGATCCAAGAAGGTTAGCTTAACCCATCTTTCTTTTGTTGATGATCTTCTGCTAATTTGTAGAGCAAAGTTGGACTCCATTAGAACCTACATAAGATCATTGGATCGTTTCACCAAGATCTCTAGTTTACACTTCAATTTCCACAAAAGCCACTTCATCTACTAAGAGACTGCAATACTCTGAGTGTCTCCCCCTCATTAAGATAATCTAGAAATGGTTACACTTCTAGGTTAATAAATTTCTTTCATATGTTGGGAAACTTCATCTTATCAAAACAATACTCAATTCACTCCACATATTCTAGAGCTCCCATGTCTTCCTTTTAGGAATGTTATCAAAATGGTGGAGTGTTTATTCAGGAACTTCCCATGGAACAACCCCGATGGAACTAGAGGGATTGCTAAGGTTAAATGGCCTAAAATATGTGTTCCAAAGGATGAAGGTGGGTTAAATATTACTCAATTAAAACTCACAAACCAAGCTCTTATGGATTCGATGGCTCCATTCTTACTACCTCAAAGGTAGGTGTATTTGGGAAATTAATATGAATCCTTCTCATTCTTATTTTCTGAACCAACTGATTCTCTTAAAGAATTTAGTTCAGTATGATGTTTGCTACGTGCTTGGGAATGGAGAAAAAGTCTCATTTTGGTTTGACAATTGGTTGGGGCATGACTCTTTGTTTTAACTTCAAAATACTAGTCCTAACCTCCCACCTTTTCCCACCTTTACCAAACTTAGCACTTTCATTAGGGAAGATTCCTGGCTTTTCCCTGATTGTCTTAAATACTTGCAGCCTCATTATCCCCCTTTAAACAAGCCTGATCGTTATTTTTGGAAGAATCAACGTTTGAATCAGCTGAGGAGCAAACGAATTACTGAACTGCTACAGGTGAAGACATTGGGGTCAAAAGCAAAGCAGTAGGAACAATTGTTATGGAAATTATTAGAGGTATCGGGGAACTCTTGCTCCTATAGAACTATGCCCCATCCGGCCATTAAGTCTTATTAATCAGAACAATTAACATAGTTAACAAATTCTTTATCTCTTATTTGGTATTCATACTCTATTGTGTTGAATTCTAAAGAGTATACCCTTAGACATATGATATTTTATATCTACATTCTTTACTAATTCAAATTTCTCTTTTAAAAAACTAATTTACTTTAATAATTCAACTCTTTGAAAATTTTAACTATATTAAAAATCTCTAATAGAAATAACCATTTTAAAACAATTTTTACTTTTCCAAAATTATTAGGAATTTCAACTAATTTAATCTCAATTAAATCAATTTAATTAAAATAAGGCTCAAAACCTATAAAATAACATTAAAAAATAAATTGCTGATTTTTTGACATAAACACCAAAACTTTTTTGTAAGGTATCACTCTAGTTAACGTTATTATACATTTTTGCCCAAAGAGAGCTCATCACCAATTGTAGCAGCATCATCTCCTAAAACATGTCCCTTTTTAATGCATTTACCTTGCGAGTTTTTAATGCATATAAATATTTCATCTCCTAAAACATGTCCCTTTTTAATGCATTTATCTTGCGAGTTTTTAATGCATATAAATATTTTTATTGGAACGTTGATACATAACTAATGGAATGCTTAGAGTATCCCTATTTTTTAAAAAATGATCTTGTTAATATTGATATAAATTCTCTTTCCCTCGTGTTCCACTATAATGGGACCCTTATTAATTGGCACGTGTTGCGCACGCGTCAGAAGCGATTTTTGAGACATTCACTTCATTGTTTATACTAAGATTTTTTGCTTTGTGATGCACTGCCATCTCCCTCTAGTTTCCTACTGACGACCTGGGTATGCTACTCCATCATTGTTTCTTCACTTGTGCTTAAGCATCATGGCTTCCTTACCTTGGAGGAGTTTCACCCTTGTCTTCTAGGATTATCTAATCACAGTTGGCCAACTCCATCACCAGCAGCCTTGTCTGCCGCTAGAGAAAGCTCATAGGCGTCTCCTGCCACTGATTTAGATCAAACATAATTACACATACAAATCAAGGTATCCAAAAAATGCAATAAACTTAGAAACTAAGATGGGACCTGCATCAATATTTTTTCAAATACCACAATTAAAATTGTGAAAAAATATTCAGATTTTACACTAATTCGAGCATGCAAATTTATTTTCAAACCCAAAATAAGGTATGGCAATTTCCAGATTTCTAGAAACAAAAACAAGATGAGGTAGCAATTTTACGATTTTAAATACAAAAAAGGTTTTTTTTCATAAGCAAGTTTAACCTTCCAAAAAAGTTGATTGGAAGGAATCAATTAGATTTAAAATAAAAAAGCCTAATTGATAGGTTTAACCCTTAATTTTTATCAAATTAATAAAAATCAAGCAATTTACTTAATTTAAACAATTAAAGGAGGCTTTGATATTACTGTTACGAAACCAACTGTGATCAAATCATATATGCGTTTAATAAATAAAATTTTATTGTTTCTTAATCGAATCTTATTAATTAACTTAAAAATTGCAAATAGTAAAAGGTAAATTGAACCTGATTCAAATTCTTATAAAAACATTTTCACAAGTGTCAAACAGAAACTCTTCAAGCATCCTGTCTCTAATAGTATCCACGTAGTAGAAAAAAAACTCATTTTTTGAGAGGAACAAGTAACAGTGCTAGCTCCCTTACGCTTATTTCCTATTTATTAAAGAATAAGGTTTTTATTTCTTATTAAATTTAAATCTCCTAATTATAATGAAGTCAAACTCTAATTATAATTATAATTTAATTTTAATATAATCAAATATCTTATATTTGATCCTTGAAATTTCTCAATTTCACAATTAAATCTAATTTATTTTAAATTGAATTTTCTTTTTTAATTGTTCTTTATGTGTAATGTATTAGGTTCCTAATATGTTGCAATGATTGTAAATTATAATTCTAATTCATAATTAAAACTCCTTTTAATTTATCACTAATTCTATAATTAGACAATTTATAATGATAAATCAAGATTGACATCTAGTAGTATATCATGACTATCCAAATATTATAAATGTTAAAGTAGTTTGACTCATTCAGTCTATGTATGGTTAAGATGTATGATCTAATCTTTTTATCTCTAATGTTTCAATTAGCTATAGAGTACGGATATATTATCTACTCCTATAAATCAAATCATGTTAATTTTTGCTAATTAGAAATTGATATTTGAAAACATTTTTCAAATGTCAACTCATTTTAGTTAAGAATTCCTTAGACTACTATTAATCAAGAACACTAGAACATTTGCTCTAATTACTTTAAGACAAATCCTTGTTTAACTTATTTAATTATCTCTACATGGTTCATAATGTATCTAAATACTACCAATTGATTTACCCTAATTAGAATATATCATAAATAGTATCAAAACACAGTAATTCTTATATAACATGCTTTGATAATCTCAAATCTAAAAATCAGTTATAAAACTATCATAGTAAGAAAATCCATAAACACATAAGTAATATTTCTTTTAGGATTCTCATAATCGAGTTAGTTCAGTTAACTTATTATCTAATAAGAGCTCATGTATTTATTTAAATATTTTCATGATTTAATTTATGAGATCAATTACTTTTTTTCGTAATAACATGTGCTAGTTTTATTTTTTCATTAATATCCCATTTTGATGGATCTATAGATGAGAGTAATTTAGGAATAATACATAAATGTAAATTAAATCTCATAATTATGATCTCACTATAATTTCAATTGCACAGTAATTATTCTAAGAATTTTATTTTTGTAGTAAAACATCAAATGCAATTAACAAAATATATAAAGGAAAATAATGTCTTTAATAATTAAAATAATAATATCATCCATAAAATTGCATCCAATTAATTGACTGCGAAGACATAAATTAACAAGTACAGCTTGAATTCAATGAATCAGGCCCGTGTTAACTAGGCTTGAACCTAAGGGAGCATTTTGAAAAGTTGAAAGGCTTGCCAAAAGGCTTGAATCTCTTCCTTTAATATGACATCATTTTAGTTTAACTATCCAAAATAACATCATTTTTGTTTGTAGGTTTAAAAAGTTTTAAACCAAAATGACATTATTTTGAGGTAGCCTAAAAGGGCTCATGTTGAGTTCTAACCATAATAGGCTCAACCAAGCAACGAGATATCTTAACCTAACCTAACCTATTATCATTCCTAGTTTTAGACTAAAAAAAAAAAGTATGTCAAACATATGAATTACCTTCCCCCGTAGATAACTGTCTCTACTACTTTATAAAAATGAAGGTGAGACAAGTTTTAAACATGTTATTAAGTAATAAACGAGAGTTCAAGACTTGAATTACTGATATCGATATGAAGTATATTAAACAAAAAGGGATTATTAATAACCACATAACCTAAAGAAATGATAAGTTTATCCAATCTATCTTAACATGCTAGATGTGAGTTATGAGGGGTGCATTAAAAGATTAAACAAGTGAAACCCTAAATGTGAGTTATAAAGGGTGAATTAAATGATTAAACAAGTAAACAAGGCAAGTGTTAATTGTGTATGAACTATCATTTGTATTGATATATGAGATAACATATACTCTCACACGGAAGAGAGCTAACATCATAAAAAATGAATCATGCTATATGCGCATCAAACAAAAAAGGATAATATATACGAGGATTTCAAATTTATATTATATAAGGATTTTAAATTTAAAATATCCTTTTTACTTGAATTAATGTTTACTATCTTAGAATGTTATTAGAATCATTAGAGATAATTAAGTTAAAGTTGACTACTTAAAATATCACTAAAAATTTATGAATGATTCCATATAATATAACATTAGAAAAAAGAGTTAATTTAATTCAATATTATATATGCAACATTCTCCCCTCAGTTGTAGATTCATTTCCTACTTGTTCCTTTGTATCTTCTCTGTGTTTTTTGTTGTCAAGTGCTCTCTTGAACTCATTGTAATAATGTAGTTTCTGTAAATAGTATTCTTTTTATCATCATCCTCATTATTATCACACTCAGTTCGAAGTTTTGCAATAAAGCGAGGTTTGGAGAGGTTTGATAGTACGCTGCCTTACTCTTACATATTCATTTCATTTTTCAAAAAGAAATTTACGTGACAAAATAGTTATCAGTATAAATCAAATCAACTGAGCCCAGCCAAAAAGCATATGGTCCTGCGAATGCAGTAAATATCGTTCTGATCTTTGGTTTATAGCAGAAAGATGTGTAGGCCTTGGGGATATTATGCGTTGTCCATTGGCATTGACTAGTAAGAAACAATTAATGGTAGAGCATAGCAGAGGCTTTGTTTAAGTCCTTTGGCTCTGGGACAAATAACAGACGCTTATTGGAACACTGGACAAAGTTGTGTCTTTGTCCACTGATTGAAAGGCATAGCAAACCCCAGCAATCTTTCAACATCTAATGCATGCCCCTTGGTTTCTTAACTAAATCTAATAACTTCCTATTCATATGGATATCATTGTGATGAATCCTGATCACATCAGGATTCAATATATCTCTTATGTGGAATATGAACTGACAAATATAGCCGTGTCGAAATTCATAAAGATCTCATCCCAATAAATAGGGATACAGTATCTGCAATTGGGTATATAGCTGGATTAAGGATAGTTGAGATCTTCTCCATGGAAAACGTTTTATCATCGTGTATATGAAATCTGCATTAGATACCAGATAATACCCAATATTCTCCCTCCATATCGTTTTCTTGAATTTCAATTTTCAAAAATCGCTCACGTATTCTGCACAGCTAAGCGTTCCTCTGCTTATCTCCTGAGTTTATCTTCATTTTGGTCTGTGTTCCAACTCCTCTCTTAAACATTCAACATCATGTCATAGCCAGCACTGAGCCGTCTATGTCTAATCTCTATAGTCATCCAAAAGATTGAATTTTTAGTGTGGTTTCTTCTCAAGTCTTGACAATTCAATGCATTATGCTTGAACCATCGTATGATAGAGCTGTCAAACCGAGACATTGTGCAGATAAAGAAATCAATTGACTATCAGTAATCTAACTTTGGCAGTATTGTTCAGATTCATTTGGAGTGCGTTTTGTAGGATCAGAACCTGAGGAGCAACATTTATAACAGTATAGTCCGTGGAGCCGGAAAATGGCAGATTGTAACACGAGAACTGCAGACAACGCGTCATCCATGTAAACATTTTTTTCCCCCTCTTCACTCTTCATATGTTATCCACTTCTGTGAATGGCTAACTGTAGTACAAAAGACTTACAATCGTTGGCGTTTTATTTTTACCATTTAATTATCGATTGATTCCCTATCTTTGTTTCAGGTTGTCTAAGTGTAGATTTCCAGATGTGCATTTCGAAGTACTTGGTATGCCGTTTGCTTTTAATGTGGTAAGTTGAAGGTGAAAATACAATGTGATCACGTACACTTTGTTATTCTACTATTGCTTCATTTTTTGCGTCTAACAGCATGTTCTGGTAGGATCTTTTGGCTGCAAGATCAAAAAAAATGGCCTCCCTACTCAAAGAAAACCACCCACGAAACGTCAGCGACTTTTTTAGGGATATTCGTACTGATCCTGAAACGTTTGAGCTTGTTGCAAGATTCTGCCATGGATTTGAACTTAATCTCACAACAGAGAATGTTATTCCGATCACTTGCCTTGCTCACTATCTGGAGATGACTGAAAATCACAGCCCTGATAATCTTCTAAATAGAGCTCTAACGTTCTTCGAACAAAGAGTCCTTACTGGTTGGAATGAAACGATCAAGGCGTATCATTCTGTAGTTAGTAACCTTGAACAGGCACTGAATTTGGGCCTGATAGATGCCTGCATAGATTCCATTATTCACAAGGCACTAGAGGAACCCCGGCTTCTCGGAGAACCAATGAAGATTTCATCTTGTGGCCAGAATAGTGCGGACGAAGAAGAATGTTTCAGGCCAAGTGCAAGAAGAAGGCTCTTTGTTCTTGATTGGAAGTCAGAGGATTTGACAACATTGCCACTCCAGCTATATGAGCCTATAATCAGTGAAATGAATCAACGGGGACTGCTGCCTGAATATATAGCTGCGTCCCTTTGCAACTATGCAAAGAAGTGGGGTTTTTATAGTGATTCAGGCGTTGAAAGCTTATCCTTGTGCCAGAGGAACCCAAGAAAAGATGTGATTGAAGCTGTCGAAAGGCTGCTTCCTTGTAGAAAGGGGCTTGTTCCATGTACATTGTTGTTTGAAATGCTAAGGTCTGCAGTTTTATTGGGATCTAGCAGTGATTGCATAGATGGATATGAGAATAGGATTGGAAGGCAGCTTGACCAGGCAACAGTCAAAGATCTGTTGATATTTTCTCAAGGCTATGCGGAGGAAGTGCAGTATGATACTGAGAGTTTAAGGCGGCTGTTGAAGCATTTTTATGCCAACTACAGTAGTTCTGATATGTCTGGCATAATCTCAGTGGCAGAGCTCATTGATGAGCTTTTGCTGATGGTTTCAAATGACATTAATTTGAATGCGGGGGCATTTGTTTCCCTGGCTCAGATGTCAACGTTTGCGTCGTCAGGAACAGATCGGAAGTCCGACGGCATTTACAGAGCAATTGACATTTACCTGGATAAGCATAGGCATTTTACAGAGCTGGAGAGGGAAGAGATATGCAAGTTGTTGGATTGCCAGAAGCTGTCACCTGAAGCTTGTGAACATGCAATGCAGAACGGAAGATTGCCACTGAGGTTGGTGGTGCAAGTGTTGTTCGTTGGACAGCTACAGCTTCGAGAGAGAATCACAAAGGAGGTTCAGATTATTGAGGAAAGTATGAAGAAAGATGAATCAGAGGAAGAAAAGGAAAAAGAAGTGGATGAGGATAGAGATGAAGAGGAGATGAGGACTGAAATGGAGAAAATGAGCATCAAAGTGATGGAACTAGAAAGAGAGTGTCATAAAATGAAGGCAATTGTCAATGGCTGCAACAGTCATAAGTCAAAGAAATGGAAGGGTAGCATGTGGAAGGAAATGAAGAGAAAGTTAGGGTGCATGAATAGCATTCAGGATTGCAAATCCCAAGTCAAGAAGAAGAAGGTACATCCAAAGTACCAAGTTTGACATGTGCTTCCGTTTTGCTTCTTTTTTTTAACCTTAGTGCTCCGTGTATAATTGTAGTAGCTTGTCCTGAATTCCATTAATATAAGTTCCGTTCTCAATGAATAACTGTTAATGAGTGGAAGAGAAAAGCTACTTTCAGGAGATATCATACGAAACTTTTAAGCATTACGTATTGGATCAGGTAAGATGTTTTAATGGAAGAAAAAAAATCAATAAGTGAAAAGTGCTATACTTAATTGCTTGATTGAAAGAACCAGCTACTTGAAAATAATAATGCTAACGGTTTTGAGCACTATCAGACATTTACTTCTGCAATTAGTTAAAAAATTACCTTATTCAAAAAGCACGACTCAGGAACTTGTTTTCCTTGCCTACTTTCTTACTACATCTAGGTAGCTTGCTGAGTTGTCCTTTCCCCAAGAACATGACTATGGGGAAAAAATCGAAGCATGATTGAGGATTGCCCAGCTCTCCATTCCTTTCACAGCAATAGTAAAAGTAGGACGTGCAACCACTTCATTTTCTTCTTTTGTAAGAAAATGCAAGTAAATGGAAGTTGTGATTATTAAGTAGGGATACATTTTCTGCATAATTTTTCATACAACTTATCATGAAGACTCCAGGGAGATGAAACCAAGACAGTTCCAGCTTACTAATTGACTTCTATGATTTCTACTCATAAATTTTTGTTACACCAGTAGATGAAAACTGCACAGCATGCATTGCTCTCATTTTTACATACATATTTAAGTATTAGTTCATAGTAACCATACTCGATTCATTTCACAGGAGATCAGAAGGGAGAAACCAGAAATTGCACATAATATAAAATCTTTCTTCCCAATTTCTACTTCCCCCATATCATCATCACAGGGATGGCAAGAGCTTATATTGATTTCAGAAAGGCTATATCTTATATTCAATATGAGATTAAACTACATCTCCTTTGTCTGACACTTTTTGTGCCTTCAGTGGGCAATGATGGCAAAAAGATTCTAACTTGGCAGAAAGTCCTAAACCTAAAGAACAATGCTTGCATATCCTAAGAAAAGCTCTAAGACGGGGAAAAAGAGGACAACATATAATCAAGAAGATCAGACGGACAGAGCTAACGGTATTTCACTTTCCGTGGAAATATCAGAATCCTTCCCCTCCTGTGATGATCTGTTGCTACCTGCACCTTGGTCTTCATATCCATCTTTCTCACTACCACCTTCATTGTCATCTTCGCTAATCACAACTACCCCACCGAAATGCACCCGTCGTGCACCTTCAGGGGAATATGGAGAAGGCACAGGAGACTCGCCAGATGTTGTATGCGCAGGCACAACTCCTGTAGCTCTTGAACGTGTGGTTGATGATTTTACAGAGGAATTGCATTGTTGCAGTTCATTTCGGACCGGTTTAATGCATCTATATGCAAATATTAACAACCAAAATGCCCATGGAACGCAAACAAAAGTCATTCCTGCGTAGAGATACCGGTCTTGGGAGTCATTTGATGGTAGAAAAAGGTAAAGGGCAAGACAAACTCCACCAGAAACAATGAATGCGAAGAAAAGGAAGGAGAGAACATACACTCTAGGATCTCTTTTCCTGACATCCATTGAAGATTAACTTTGATTGTTTTTGATCTTGTGATTATGAATGTTAGGATGATGGTGGTGATGGTGATGGGGACGGTGGTGGGTGAAGATGACACTAAAATCCATCAGGGTTAAAAGTAAACAGGAGCAATTACAAGGCATCGAAAGCGGGGAGGTTTGTTGGTGTAAGAGAGAAGCGTTTGTTAAAAAACTGTAATGGCTTTGGAATATAACCGTTTATAAATGTTGTCTATAAAAGCCAACTACCTAACCAAATTATGATTCCTACTCTCATTGGAATGCATTAATTAGAAATATAAGTGGATGCTGCTCTCCCAGTGAATAATTCCAAACTCATTTATTCAAATAAATAACTAAATTTAAACTTTAACCTCATCTACTAAATCAACATAGAAGATATAAGATCAAACATGTTTAGGTTCATCATAGGCCAAAACTGTATTTTTAACGTCAGCAGAATACAAGTTGAATCCTAGCGTTTTAAAGCATTCAAATTGTATCATAACATTTTCAAAATATATAGAATAGATCTTAAAAGAATGAAAATTTTGATATAATTAATTCCGTGTCAGTTAAATGTCACGTCAGAATTGACGTGACATTGATTATATATATATTTTAAATAAAAATCAAAAAGTGGATCTTACAATCACGAGATAGCAAGAGCTACTGCTTATATATTTTAGATAGTGGATCCCACTTGTCACGCAACAATAGGTCCATATTTGTATATTTTAAGTAGTAGGTTTGACTTGTCATGTAATAACGAATCTCATTTTTAATTTAAAAAATAAAACATAATGTCACTAGCTTTGACCTAACGTTTAACTGACAAGAAGTTAACTCTGTTAAATTTTTCATCCATTTACGATCTGTTTTGATTATTTTGAAAACGTTAAGGTTTAATTTGAACATTTTAAAACGTTAGAGTTATGAGATATTAAGGTTGGAATGAATTCACCGCACCTTTATTGATCAGTATAGTATCAATATATATACAAAGTTGTTACATCAATTTCACGAGATATCAGTGAAGTCTAGCTATCAGTATTATCTACAGCTAACAAACTATCTATTTGAAATAGAAGATAAAC
>JANSVB020000035.1:13309-26670 GCA_025504935.2 Erythroxylum haughtii
CTAAAACAAAAACATCTTTTGCAAGTAGCTCGATCTCTTATGTTTCAAAGCAACATGCCAAAGAAATTTTCGGGAGATTCTATCCTGGTAGCTACTCACATCATTAACAGACTTACCACTGTTCTTTTATCATGGAAAACTTCATAGAGATCTTATACGGGAGACCACCCAGTTACATCAATCTTAAGACCTTTGGTTGCCTTTGTTATACTACAAACACACAACCTCACAAAGACAAGTTTGCTGCTAGAGCCTTCAAATGCTTGTTTATTGGCTATATCACTGGAAAAAATACCTTTAAGCTATATGATCTTGATTCATACCAAATTTTTGTCTTTAGAGTTGTTTTGTTTCATGAATCCATTTTTGCTTATAACCAACATATTCATACCTAACTAGAAGAAGATACAAATCCTCTTCTTTTTATTCCTTATGAAGATTCAATTTCTAATGATTTCTCTTATCCATCAATCAATACATTTACACCAGATATTTCTCCTCTTATAACTTCAGATGGTAATATACAACCTACTGAACCATTTCAACCAAAACCTATCTCAGATCCTTCTCCACCCTTACCAACTCGACAAAGAAAAAGTATTAAGTATCGTTCTAGTAAGCTTAAAAACTACGTCTTGAATGTAAACATTTCTTCTTGCGATCAAATTCCTACTGTTGGAGACGTCTCAGCTCAACTACAAAACCCAGGTATTGTTTATACTCCTCCATCTTTTCCTTTCATCATACCGACCGGTTTTACTTCTTCATACATTAATTTTCTAGATAATATATCATGCATTCATGAAACTAGGAGCTATGATCAAGCAAAACTAAATGAAAATTGGGTTAAGTTAATGTAAAAAGAATTACATGCATTGGAGGAAAATCATACTCACTTCTTTACCCCCTAATAAGACGGCAATTGGTTCTAAATGGGTTTATAAAGTGAAATTTAATCCTAAAGGTAGTGTGGACAGGTACAAGGTGAGGTTAGTTACTAAAGGCTACAACCAGATTGAAGGGCTAGATTATATAGAAAGTTTTTCTTCTGTTGCTAAATTGGTAACTATGAGATTATTTCTTGCTATTGCGTCTGCTAATTCTTGGCCTCTGCATCAGATTGATATTAATAATGCATTTCTTTGTGGTTTTATTGATGAGGAAGTCTACATGATACCTCCTAAAGGTTACACTAAAGCCAAATCTGGTGAAGTTTGTAAACTGGTTAAATCCATTTAAAGACTCAAGCAAACTTCTAGACAATGGAACCTTGAATTTTCTACTAAGTTGCAACAATTTGGGTTCATACAGTCAAAACATGATCATTGTCTCTTTATTATGCATTCCAACTCTTCTTTTTTAGTACTTATTGTCTATGTAGATGATGTGCTGATAATGGGCCCTGATGAGACCACGATACGTATGTCAAGCAATTTTTACATGTTACATTCATTGTGAAAGATCTTAGCTCTACTAAATATTTTCTTTGTCCAGAAACCACCAAATCCTCTGCTGGAATTCACATCAGTCAATGTAAATATATTCTAGATATTCTAAAGGATGCAGGTCTACAAGGAGACAAACCAACTGTTATTCCTCTTCTTGTCAACACTAGACTTCATTTCTCTAATGATTCACCCATTGCCGATGCAACACAATATCGAAGACTAGTGGGTTGCTTACTTTATCCTAATCTTTCCAGAGCCGACATCTCTTTTGTTTTTCAACAATTAAGTCAATTCATGAACTCTTCTTAAACTTATCACTGACTGCTCTTTATGTGCTACAGTATCTTAAAGGGTCTCCAACTAAAGGATTATTTTTCTCCTCTGATTCTACCTGCAACTTCAAGGATATTGTGACGTTGATTGGGCTACATGTGTTTCTACTCAGAAATCAATCACCGATTATTGTATTTTCCTCGAATCTTCACTCATTTCTTGGAAAGCCAAGAAACAATCTACAATCTCCAAATATTCGGCAGAAATAGAATATAGAAGCATGGCCACTACTGTTTGTGAATTACAATGGATCTCCTACATTCTTCAAGACTTTCAACTCCCACCTCAACCACCAATTCCTCTATTTTGCGACAACCAAGTAGCTTTGCATATAATTGCTAATCCCGTTTTTCATGAAAGAACCAAACACCTTTACATTGATTGTTATCTTGTTCGTGATAAGCTTAAGGAAGGTTTTATTCGAACTGCTCACATCTCCTCTCAATATCAACTCATAGACTCCTCTACTAAGTCCCTCACAACTCCTATATTTCATTGTTTAATTTCCAAGTTGGGCTTGATTGATTTCCACCAATCTCCAACTTAAGGGGGGATGTACGTATATATTGTACATATACGTAATAACTTATATTTTGTTCAAGTTGTTATGTATAATTAGTTAGTTAGTGGTTAGTTGAACAGTTAGATGCACATTTATTTTTTTGTTAACGAAACTTGTACATATAAAGAGGTGTAAAGGATGAATACAGAGGAAGTAAGATACATTCATTACTTCATTACCAACTTCTTATTAGCTTTATACATTCATTACTTCATTACCAACTTCTTATTAGCTTTACTCGATAAAGTTTTTAATATTTGTACATGCTTTACTTAGTTTGTCCATCAGGTCTTGCACCACAAAAATTGGATATTTATTCTTTATCGTGACTTTGTTAAATGCCTTATAATCTACACATCTGTAAAGATCCATCCACTTTATTTTGGAATAAGACTAGAACTCCATAGGGTGCTTTGGAGGGCTAAGTGTAACCTGCCTCCAAAAGTTTCCCTAATTGTATCTGAAATGTCTTAAGCTTTATAGGCAACATTCTATATGAAACTTGGATAGGAAGTTTAGTCCCTGGTTCCAATTCAATTCGATGATCAATGACCCTCCTCGGTGGAAGTTCTTTTGGTAACTCCGAAGGCATCACATCTTTGTAGTGATCTAACATCTTAGTCACTACTCTAGGTACTTCCATGGTTAGCCCTTCTTTTGCTTCTACCATTGTTGCAAGAAAAGTTTCCTCACTATACTTTAGCCCTTTTTCTATAACCATAGTAGAAATGAAGGAAGATCTCTGCTTATTTTTTCTTTGTGCACCAATTTGTCCATATTTAATAAACTGAGGGCCTTGTTCTCCTGTAAACATAATCCTACCTAAATGTGCAAAATCATCCAAAGGAATTACCATTATGTTGCATTTTTTTGTCCTTCCATTTATTAATAAAGTTACATTATATATCATTCCAACCACATCTCTATCTTTGGCATTCACTGTCTGCAACCTATTGGAACTTTTGCTCAATTTTAATCTGAATTTGGCAATCATTAGATTTGTAATAAAAGTGTGAGTGGCACTTATATTCATTATTGCAGCCACAAACTGCACTTGCAAATGCATTAACGAAAGATGTATGTTGTTTTCCTCTTTCATTAGAGTGTTCAGTAACTGAAGAGGATTAATAAAGGTTGCAACTTCACCCTCTGGTTTATCTTCTATCACCATTTCATTGATTTTTTCTTGCTTGGAATATTCTCTTACATAGTGAGGGCCACCTCAAATATAACGACCAACATTTTTGTTTTTCTGCCCATTAGTAGAAGCACAATTTTGTCCACCTACTTAGGCCTTCCCTTTATCATTCTGGCCATGTTTTGCTTCCCTATTCGACTTATCACTTCCCCATTTTTGTCTTCTCCTTTTGGTTGAATTTTTCTTTATAATAGGATGAATTGAAGGCTCCCCCTGCCTCCTTATCTTTGCTTGGGTGCAAGTTAATCAGTATGTCTACTGCAACAATTGCATTATGCAAGTCCTGTATTCCTTGCCTCCTTAACTCTTTTTATGCCTAAGTTTGAAAGTTAGACAAAAAATTGAAGAGTTTATATTCTTCAACCACGTTCTTGATGTCCAACATCAAATAATTGAAGGTCTTCACATAGTTCTAAATGGAACCATCCTGTCTCAACTTTCGCAAATTCTCTCGTGCCAATCAGGAAGTATTGTAGGGGAGAAATTGCTCTTTCAATTCAAGCACAAAGGCTTCCCATGTATCAATTCTGGGGCATCCAGCATTTAGATCATTGTCAAGTCTTGCACACCACCACAATTTCACATCCTCAACTAGATATGTAACTGTCAATATGACCTTGACACATTCCTACACCTTGGCAACTTCAAAGTATTATTGCATGTCCTAGATGAAATTCTCCAAAATTTTCACATCCCTCACACCATCAAAGTGTTTAGGACCAAGGACTTTCAACCTTGTCCAGGTTCCACCACCATCCACGGCACCATGGTTGCTCATGAGCTCCAAGGCATGTTCTAAGACACCTATCCTCTTCTTCACTTTTGCTAACATTGCATCTATTCAGTGATCTAGTACCTGGATTACCTCCTCTAGGTGATCCAATTGTGAAGACAAATTCAGTGTTTCATCCTCCAAAATGTCCCCAATACCATGTCCCAACCTATGCAACCTTTCCTTGATGGTTTCAAGGTTTTGATTCACTACCATTGTCATAAAACAATATGCTTAATATGGAAATCGAACCCAGTAATTTTCCATTTGAAGCTCTGATACCAATCAATATATTACAGGGTGATTTTTTAGGCTAGAAAATCCACCAATTCGTGCCCTGTAATGCAATCAAGTCTCCTCACTTGATTCAGTGAAATACATCCAAAAATAGGAGAAAAAATTAAAAAGAACCAAGGAAAATTAAAAGATCAATGGACTTTACTTGCAGAAATACAAAGTACATCACGCATAACAAGTATGAGGTTTTACATAGTTTTATATCCTGCAAACTTTGTAGAACAACTACTATAAATAAGACACTGGATAGTTTAACAAGCAGTTGGACACTTTACATAAAACTATCCAAATAATTAAATGAAATTAAACTTAAATAAGGTCATTAGTGCATGCAAGCCGTGTAAACCATAGCATTCACGAAAAACAAGTCATGCAACGTTGTAGCATTCACGTGCAAGCACTACATTACCGAGTAGTCAAGTAAAACTTAATTTGTCCCATTTTACAACATACATTCTATAATTCCAGCATATATGTTTTGTGGTTACATATTATCGAAGGGCTAGGGTGGCCCGTGGACCGACAGGCCAGGATAGGTCAGCTTATCAGGCCAGGCCAACCCGACCTTTCTTATATATTTTTTAAAAGTTAAAAACGACGTCGTTTTTGAATAACAGTCAAGCCACAGACTGGGCCGGGTCAACCCATATTTGGCCCTTGGCTCGGTCAACTCAGGCTAAAATCGGGCCAAACTGGGCTAAAATTGACATCTCTAATATCAAATATATTTTTAACCTAAACTTTTCTTTGCTCTTCAAGAAAATAATGAGAGGAATGCTATTCAATTCCATTAATTAGGTAAGCTGATTACTGATTAATGGCTCCCTACCCATCACAACATCTCAGCTACTTTTTTTTTTGTTTATCAGGTCCTATTACTTTGTTACTAAAGTTATTCTGGACTTACCTAATGCCTACTTCTTAAATCGATGTATGCATATCATAAAACTATCTTCTGTTCATAACAAGCACCCTTAGCATTGCTTTATATTTAAAGCATGAGATGAAAATGTCCATGCACATTTAAAATTTGTGTTGAAGAGGGAATTCCTCTTCTAGTTATATATATTCCATCATTGTTTTATTTTCTGTTATAAAGGAAAAGTTAAAAAAGCACTCTTCTTTTTCTAATGCATTAAACAAGAGTTTCCCAATTAATAGTTATGTCCCTGTATAAGGAAGAAGAAATCAAAACAACGCATTCCTAAGACTCCGTTTTAGGATCTAATTTGCATACCAACTACCAAACTTTGCTTCTATATATACATAAACCGAGGTTACTGTAATCTTGGTCTTCGCTAACTCTCGTGGATACAATTTATAGATTTTCAAACTTGAGAGTTCTTAGTCCTCTTTATTGAAGGTTAGTCAAATTTTCACCTTCCTCTCTCTCATAACTTTAATTGCACATGTAATACTATCAAGAATCAGCTACTACTTGTGTAATGCTTTCCGCTTGCACTGGCCACATATATATTGTCGTTGTCATCAGTGCCATCAACTCCATGTAACTTCGTTATTCTGAACATAAGCTTATTTATGTATGTCAAGCCTTGAATATATAACAAAATGGTGTTTGTGTAATGTTGGTCATTTGTATGTGTTCTACTTTCATTTTTCTTGAATTTTTGGTGTAATTAATTTGTTATTGCATTTTCGTGGCTACGTTGTTCAATAGATTGGTTACATAATTTGAACAAAGATTTTAAATAGGAAATTTGATTAAATATGATGAATGAATGATTTGTTAATCTTTGATCAATTTGTTATCGAGGATTATTTTTCCCAAGAGTAAATTGCTTGAGTGTGGCTTTTTTTCCCCCAAAATTATATGCTCTCTATGTTAACTTTATAGTACTTTATACTGGTTATTTATAATTAAAATTTTATTTTATCTATTCTGCTAAGCATAATTGAATAGTACTATAAAATTACTTCAACGTATAATATTATTCAAGTCATTGCATAAATTATATTATAAAATATAAAACAAATTACATGAATATTTGGAGCCAATAATCTTTAAGTTAACGCAAATTTGTTGTACCAATTACTTCTTGTGAACGAATTTATTGGTTCCTGATTTACATTATCTTAATTGTATGTAGACTTATTTATAACGACGTTAGTTTTATCGTTATCATTACTGTTAGTAGAGATGGTTACTGTTAGTTTAGTCGTTAATTAGTAGGTTTTATTTTCAGCTTAAGCAGTGTGTATAAGACTGATTCAGACATTCTTTTTAGGGTAATAAGAAATACCTAGAAAGTTCCTTCATTCTCGTTATCTTCCACACGATAGTGGATTTGTTCATGGTATCAGAGCAGCGTACGATCCATAGTGTCTGCGATGTTTTTTTTACGTATTTTCTTCCTTCTTTGCAGGACTCATATTATAAGAACAGCTTGTAGTGGTTAGAATATTAGCTGCGGAGAGATCTTTTAGAAGATTGGAGTATATCATTGATAAGAAGAAGATGGTCGGGACTGCGACACTTAAAGCTGTTTTGGTGCTAATAGCCATAGGCGTCACCTTGTCGGTTGCTTGATATTGTCATTGTACAATGGCATACGTGCCAAGAAGGAAGAAGAAGAGACACCATAAAAAGAAGAAAACATGAAGGATAGGATGCAGTTTGAGAATTCCAAATTCAGCTATCACAGAGCGAGTTAAACAGGAGTGTCGCTTTTCAACATGCAACCAGATCCCCTGACTGATTAATTTCTTATTTCAAGAACAACCCATTAACCGAAATAATGATATAAACAACGTTGTTTTTCAATATTTGATATTTATTGTTAAAATGATATGTAATATCTGTTCTATTCATAAATTTTAGTCATAAACTTAAACTTCTGGATTTAATAAATTTTAACATGTTACTATAAGAAGTCTCGAATTTAAATTTTTGAGCTGAATAGTTATAGCTATTGTAATAATACTATTGCTGAACTGATCAATTTGGAAACTCGACAATGCTTCTTAATATGCCATGATTATAAGTATTGGAATTGAGATCATATGCTAGACCTACAATCCAACTAATACGTGACATTAGAGTAAACTTGACGCCATATTTAGTTACTAGATTAAAAATTTAAAGGTTTAGGTAGCCAATTTCTGCTTTAAGGCAAAAGTACAAATTTTAGTGTACCAATAGATTAGGCTAAGCCTTTGATCATTTATGTCCATGTTCGTTCATGTGCCTAAATCCAACTTAAGCTCATAAAATCAACAATGCTTAAAGTTTGAACCAATTCAAAATTTATGAGCAGACAACCCCAACCTATGTTCAAAAAATATCTATAGCCGTTCTTTGTGATGATTAAAAATTATACTGATATTCAGTTTATTAACAAAAGAACTAGTTTCATTGTAGTGGTTTCTTTATCTTTCACAGTATTATTATAATATTTTTATTGAATTTTAAAAATTAAAATTTCGTGTATAATCATTTATATAGTATGTGAAGGTAATCTAGTTTATATTTTCTTCTTAGTTATTATAAAAAGAGGGAGTAATTAATAAAGCTACACTTTTGTAACTAAAAACAACTTTTGCTAAGGTTTGCCCTTGCCCTTTTCATAGTTACTATGATTGATAGAGTATGTTACCTTATACTTTAACAAATAGTTTATGGAATTTGATCTAAATTGATCCAAGCTTTTTCCTTGTTATGAATCATATTAGAATTTATTAGATAATGCCTAATCATGTTTTACATTTTCGTCTGTACATAATGGGGAAAATATGAATAATAATATAAAATATAATTAATGATAAATTTATATTTCATTTCGAAAGCCTTCCTACTTGAATCATTCATAAAAAGTTAATGATAAATTTTTGTATTAAATAGAAATTTCTTGATTTTCTAAAGAAAGCTTATCAATACACTTGAGTTTAATCAGTTCTAATTTTCAGAATTTTGTATGTCTATACATTGGCATTTGTATTCATCTAATAATAAGAATTTCAATAAAAAGTGAAAAAAAAAAGTAGAAAAGAAAGCGACTCCATTATGCGTATCATATTTATGAATTATATATTAAAAAAAGAACATAAAGTTAGAAGACACAGCACACGTCTAAGTGACTTGGAAAACGAAAATCAACAAAGAAAACGAGAACTGAACATGCAAGTTCTTTGAAATACTAAACAGACACCAACTCCATGGCTAAAATAACCCTAATACTGAGTGCAATCAAGTTGTTTAAAGGACAAAGTCCTTTCTTTGAGATCATATCCAATCAGCAAGTTAGCCTGAGCCAAGTTACCGAAGATGGCACCAATGCCTGATGGAGCAGGGTTAAAAGCGAGACATACAACTCCCTCTGACACTGGAATGAAGATGGTAGACTGATCCAACTTCACATCTGCACCCTGGAAATGTGCAGTGATTGTGGGAACTTTAAGATTTGGATCGGCCTCATAGCAGAGATCAAGAAAACCTTGAGGGTCATCAGCTTTGGTACCCCCGGCAATCTCGTCAACTGCTGAAGCCAACTCGGAGAAGAAGTCTCCTGGAACAAGCGTAAGTGTTGTCCCAGAATCAATGACGATGTTGCCATCAGATGACCCACTTGTTGAACTAGGAAATGGTAATTTCTTACTACCAACGCTGATTGATTCCAGATTTAGGTAGTAGAAGGTGTTAGGATCACCCGCAATTAATGGGGTAGTCGAAGCATCTTTTCCAGAAACAATAGCATCAGCACCAAAACTCAGGGTGCTCGAATTCTTAGTTTTTGACGTTAATGGCACCAAACAGTAAGCGAATTTGCCATCGATGGCTTTGTCAAGTTGGTAAATTAGAGAAAGCTCGCCACCTCCAAGGCCAATGATACCTGACCCTTTCTTATCGAAGGTACCGTTGTTCTTGTGTCCACAGCCGATGGTTATTTTGGGGAATGGAACCGGACGGCCAGATGTTGAACTTAGGGTCACTGTGTCAGAAGCAATATCTCCACGAGTGTAGGACTGATCTCCATAGCGATATTCGTATTGGCAAACTTGTCTTGATGAACAAAATGGGTCTTCCAAGTAATTGCATGCAGTTGATCCACAAGGGATGTCCCTGTATGTTGTTGAAGAATTAGGATTGAAAAAAGGATCGTCTTGCTTGTAGCAATCAGAGCAAGGCTTGCACTGTGTCCATATCAGGTCACTACCCGTGTCAGCTATCGCTGTGATTTCAAAAGGTGGTGTGCCAATCGAAATTTTGGTGAGGTATTCGCCTCCATTGGATATAAGCCTCGATCGAGGAGATGCTGTGTTCCGTCCAAAAAAGTGGAGGAAACGATCGTTGGATCGACGGAAGGCATCAGCCAAGTGTTGGGAGGGAGTTGCATTGGGGTCATAGAATGGAGATTCGGGAGATTCTCGGTGATATAATTGTATGCTAAAGCCACTCCGTTGAGCATCTACAAGGTTGAAATTGGAAAGACACAAAGTTGACAATGTGAACAGTAATGCAAATGAGAAAAAGGTGTTGAAAGACGCCATTGTGGACAAGAGAGTGAGCTGCGTGTAATGTCATATATATAGGAACAAAGTATTTGTGGATAATTTTATACCTTTTTGATTGGAGAAATAGAGATTTTATCTTGACATAATAGGAGTGAATCGGTTATTACTTTTGGTAGAAATACATTGGTTTTAAATGGGAAGAAAATGAGGAAAGTTGTGCTATGCATTCCTTGTTCATAACGTTTTCCCTTCAATTGAAATACATTTATAATTGGCCTTTAATGCAAGAAAATGAATCGGAATAAATTGGAGTGATTTGAGATCTACCGTTTTGGCATGTCAAACGATTTCTTCCATACATCTATTTGGCCATGATTTTAGGCAATTGTGTATCGTGTTCAATTATGATTTTTCATCGTCAGCAAGAAAATTTATCTTTTGTTTTCTTTTTCTAAATTAGGAATGTTGATTTTCATTGATTAGGGAATGTTGACATTTTAAAAAAAAAATTGTATCAAAAGTCTCGTTAAGTAATATTAATGAATTCGTTAACCCTATTGCTATATGCCATCTCGGTTATTCCTTTTCTAGTAGATTATTTATGAAAATTTATCAATAACTAAATCTTAATTCTAATCATTCTTTCAAAATTAAATTTGATTGTGGTCAATGATACGAGTTCAGAATCTCTGGGGTAACTTGGACACATTCGTTCTTTTTTGCCTCCATATTCCTCCGATTGTGATCAATGCAACATAAATCTTCTATGTCCATCGATTCGTTAGGTGTAGGATAAGTATTTGCAATTTTGCATATGCAAATAGAAAGATGTAGAAAAATTATAAGATAGGATTTTAGTAATTCAATTAAATAATACTATATCTTTTAATATCAATAAAATTTAGTGCCAACATGAAGAAATTATAATTTTAGAAAATTAAATTTGTCACATATTTTCATTTTGGGAATGTTGATTTTTGTGTTTTCAGTAATATAATAAATTCGTTTATCCATTTACGGATGGGAGGTGCGATACAGATAATCAATCATTCACGCTGTCTTTTGATGAGACTAATTTGCAAAATTGTCGCTCTCGAGAATTTTACTTAATTAACAATATTTCAAATTACTCTTTACTTACATTCATTTTTTACATTTTAAAAATAATATGCTAAATAATTTAATATATAATTTTTTATTATATAAATAAAATTTTAAAATATATATATTAAAGCAATTTGACAATCTCTTTGTTAGATAATAAAAGCACTGTGGACTTGTGCATACGTAATGGTTTTCTGTTGGTTCATTTCTGTGGACCTGTGCTTTTAGTTTTTAATTATTATCATTGACTGATATTAGCTAATTTATACTTAATTAATCGTGAATTGGATTGTGACAAAAAACGAAATCAGAAAACAGAAACCACTCACAAGATATGGTAATATGTAAAGGTATTTTTACAATATTTCTAGTGTCGCTAAATAATAACTATTAGTCAGCACTTAGCAGTTATTATCCTCACAATAAGATCTATTATTGTTTATTATTATTATTTGTTGAGATTTATTTTAATTCATTGTATTCTTATCTAGAAGGAACTAATTTTTTCATATAATTCTTTTACTAAAATTCTTAAGGCATATATTATTTAAGACTTAGAGAATATTTTTGATTATTTCAATTGTTTTTCTAATGACTATAATTTTTATGATATTTGATTATCATTATTTGGTAGTGGTGGTAATAATAATTGACATATAATTCTTGAATATTCTCTATTTAATCGATTTATTTCTTAGTTTAATAAATGTCAAAAAAAATATAACAAACACTAATATAAATAAAGCGGTAAACAATATAAATAAAATAATAAAAGAAAAGGTGATGTTTCAGATATTAAACATAATTATAAATGTTAGATATTAAACGATGTTAGTAGCAAAAATATATGTAGAATTAAAAAGTATAAAATAAGTATAGAATATTATAATTTGATGGTTGACAATTCAGTTTGTAACAGATTATAATATTTGTAGTGAAAAAATTAATATAAGATAAAAGTGCCATTAAAATAAGATAACTCATTTTTATTTCAGGTCACAAATCTTGGTAGGGTTTGCCAATTGATTTAAGTGAATGGTTGGAAAACTTGAAATTTGGATTGTTTAAGTGATTGTTGAATCCTAATTTTGGAAAAAATGGATTAATATTAGCGTGATCAAATCAATTATTAGAGGTCAATTTCGAATTAATGTTGCAAATACTATACCAGACTTAGTATCAGATTGAGTTCTAGTACAATATTGTATCGATACCGGCCAATATCAGTTACCATTTTGGGTAATTTTTAAATTTATAAAACAGTCCCTGAATTTTTTAAAAATTACAAAATAGTCTATTGTACAGTTATACTGTATACTTTATAAGTTTATATCAACTTTGTTTCTAAAAATCGTAATAATAAATAATAATTACAATTAATATGAAATAACAATAATTTTTAAATATTTCACATTTAAATAATAACCAAAATTAACGTGAAAAAGACAATTATCATCATATACATATAAAATTAAGAATAATACAAAGTATTTAAAATATTACAATTTTATCATATAATAAATAATAATTATATCAAAAGTTCAAAACATTCGATAAAAAGAATGATAAATATCTTTAATTTTCAAACTATCACAAATTACCACAAAAGTTCCTATAAACTCATAATAAGAAACCAACCAAGTAGACATAAAATAGAATTCGTTATTTTCTCATATACGTTTGAACATAGGGTTTTGTAAGAGTTAATTAGAGTTTACAAGATTGTTTTGAGAGTATTATAGGAAGAAGAAGGAAGGTTACAAAATTTTATAGAGAACAAGTATCAAAGGGTTTTTGCAAGGGAGAGAAGGAAGAGAAATATAAAGAACATGTGTGTGTAAGAAAGAAAAAGATATAACATAATAAATCTTAATATAAGGATTGAATTCTAAGTTTTTAATTTTGTTACGCTATCAAAATCATTAATACTGGTACGGTATTGGTGCTTCAACTTGCTTTTGGAGGGTTTTGTCTATTGCAACCTTTTTCAAGTACTTATTATAACACCTATTTGTTGTGCTTCAGAGATTACGTGAGTTTTGTTGATATGCAGAATCGTCAGGTCACTTTTTATTAGAGATAGTTCCAAAAAAGTCATCTTTGTTATAAAATCGAAACTAAAATGTAAGAATATTTGGGAGAGGAGAATTCTTCTTATGAAAAATTGGTGTATCTTAC
>JANSVB020000035.1:133691-144842 GCA_025504935.2 Erythroxylum haughtii
CTAATTGCATAATAATTATTCCAGGGATTTTATCTTTATGATTAATAATTAAATAATTAAAAATACACAAAGATAAATAATGCCTTTTATTGAATAAAACAAAATTTATACAATTAAATGTACAACCAAAATTGGCTGCAAGGGCATAAACCAACGCCCGAACCATTGCCATCTCTAGGCTTGAGTTGTAAGGAAGTTTTCTAGAAAGGACTGTGAGTTTGATTTCAAAGAAGGGGGTTAAATGGTCTAGGCTGAAAAACAAGTGGTTGCTTATTTTAAGGTATGAGGTTAAATTTGTTTTCATAAGAGAGATTGTAGTAATTTCTTCGACCAGAATTATAGGTGTTTGAAATTTATTATTCATCTAGTTAGGATTGCTGATGAAATTAATCTGTTTCAAAGAGGGATAATGCACAAACTAGTTAAGTGTCCTAGGGATCCACAAGTGTCATAGATCATAATAGTAGCACTGATAACATTAAAACTCATAGTATCTAACTTTTTGGCGAGGCATGTACCTTAGTAGTAAGAAGATTTAAAGCATCCAAATCATACTTGGAATCTTCTTGGGAATGACCCTTATCTTTGCCACTAGTATTGGTTTTGAGTTACGTTCTTTGTAAGGTTGTACACTTTGACCACTGGTTTATTCATCAAAGCTCCACTAGTAGTGGTATCCATATAAATCTTCATGTTGAAAGCCATTTCAATGTAAAAGTTTTAAACAATCACCAACTTCTCTAAAATATGGTGGGGACAGTACCTCAACAACTCCTTGTATCTTTCTTATGCCTCATATAAAGTCTCACCTTCTCCCTAAGCAAAGTTGGTGATCTGGTTCCTTATTTGCGTAGTCTTGCCTGGAGGGAAATACTTTACCAAGAATTTATATGAAAGTTAATATTAAGTAGTAATTAACCTTACTGATAAGGTCTGTAACCATGCTCTAGCTTTATTCATTAGAGAGAAAGGAAATAATAGGAGCTTAATTACATTAGGAGTAGCTTTATCGTATCACAACACTTTAGAAACATTGATAGATGAAGGTTGGGGTCTTCAAATAGTGAAAGTCCAAACTAGGTTTGATGCAACATGGTTAACAAGGAGGAGTTTAACTCAAAGTTAGCAGCTTTAATGATAAGCATCAATGCCTAAATTGATGCCTTATGCATTTAGTGTGGCAAAGTCCTTTAATGATTTCAAATTCTTTATAGTCATCTTTCTTTCTACCTTCCATTCTCCTTTAAAGTCTTCTTCTTATGTGCAATATTCTCTCAATCTCAGAGTTTGGCTCGATAAGATTTCCCTGATTGTCAGAATTGTGCATACAAGAGATGACCTACAAAAGAGAAAGAATAAAGTATAATTCGTTAAATAAACAATGAAACTAAAACAAAAGTTAAACAAAAAGATCTAGTCTAGTTAGCTTGCAAGTTTTTAAATATTAATGCCCAATCATTGGCAATGGTGCCAAAATTTGTTCTATTATATTTTATTGTAAGTGCTTGATGTATCTATAACAACTACTAACAAATATAAGTCAATCCAACGATGATTGTTGATTAACTATCCACTACTCACAAACTTTACAAACTAGATTAACATTTACAAATGGATCAATAAAGAAAATAAAAATTAATAAAAATTTTAAATACTAATGTAAAATAATGATCAAGAATATACAAAATTGTGAATTGACTAGATTTAGGCCAAGTTTCCTTTGGACTTTACTATATTCACTTTCATCATTGATTGATTAATTATTCTAACTTCTTGGACCAATAAGAGTTTCATCTTAGATTATATTTTCTTTCAATACGTATAATACATTTCAAAGGTTAATCGACTGAAATCTTTTTCTAATCTAGACAACCTAAGAACGCTTTTTAATTAAATGAACTATCTTAATATGTCTTACCCTAATCTAGCAAGATCTTATGACTTCTCTCAAATATCTTATCCTTAACCCTCTTTATTCGCACTGTGATCTAACTATATATCTCGTCTCTCAAATCTCGATGGATGAATCATATATTGAATCTTCCACTTTTTCTTCTTTGATTTAGTTAATATAAAGCATGAATAAATAACATGATTGTAATTTCATTGATTCAAAGAATGAACAGAAGTACGTCACATCCTAGTTTCTTCCTACTTAAATTTATATCCCAATTAGTTCATAATCACAAAATGAACATCAACTTGAAAACAATAAAGGAACCAAAATTTCTTTTTCTTGTATAGATAGAAATATGACCTAAAATGGTTTAACTTCTTAAATTAAGTATCGAATCCTTCAAAATGTTCTAAAACATAAGTAATATACTATAAGCATAATGTTAAAAATAATGTATATCTAACATATATTAGTTTATATATAGTTAGTATTGTATTTATGATTGTGTCATTTAGATCTTTAATTCTAGGAACTAATCGAGATTGCATATGGTTATATAAACATCTTTGTAATTAGTAAAAATACAATTTAGAGAATTATTTTCCGTGATAGTGCTTTATATTATCTCTTTCCTCCAATTATCTCTTAGTTGGAAATAAATTAATTTGATTTTAATTTATTATATGAATTTTTTATAAGTATTATAAAATTAATTAACTAATTAATTAAAAATTTTAAATTATTTAAATAAATTATGTTATTTTAAAATATATTTTTAATTAGGTTTTTTATTTTTGAATATATTTATTATTTAAAATAATCAAAATATTTATATTTTATAAAAATTCATTTTAAAATATATAAAAAATTCTAAAAAAATTCCACAACCACCTAATCATCTGAGTCCAACTAATAAACATTTCATAAAAAATTGAAAAGAAACAGTGAAGGACATAACAGAAGAGATGAAGGGGATCAAATTCTCTGTGCCCATAACCTTGCGCTAATTCTATTTCAGATGACCCTATCTATACAAAAATATAGATCCCAACAAAATATGTGGATGAAATCATCTTAAACATGGTTCACATAATAAGGTTATGTCCACATAAATTCACCACCAAATCACCTGTGCCACTAATGCTAGTCCTATTATGTTCCACAATTAAAACGTTGACGTTTTAATAAAACCCAACTACCCTAGGCCTCAGCTTAGTTCTCCTGAGTCAAGCCAATTCGTTGTCTTTCTTTGATTTTGCTTCCCTCCTCAACTCTTTCCTTCCCCTTTTGGGTTAATTCATGGAACATCTTCATCCTAGATCGAGCTTCGGGGTTCTTAAAGGCTAAGGTATGCTCTGCTTAGACAAAGCTTTGCAATTTTTCTCTCCATCAATAATTAACTCATACAGTGGATGTGAACCCACTTCCTTTCCCTTTTTCTCCCACTCCCTCCCTTTTGTTTCTTCTACTCTCTTGCATGCCTACCTTCGACTCAACTCTTTCCATCCCCCTTTTGGGTTAATCCATGGAATGTCTCCTAAACCCTTGAGGAAAGGGTTTTTTCAATTAGATCAAAGATCATGGCTCGAGGCAGGAGAATGGTGGATTAACGGTTTCAACTAAGGATAATTCGTTAGGAGAAGTTCAAGACATACATGCAGTTTTGGTTAATACAAATCAGGTTTGTTTGTTTGGTTAATACAAACCATTTTCCATTATTTTGAATTTTGATGATTAGGTGAAAGACTCCTATCTCTTATATAAAAAAATGTAGATGCGTGCAGCTTTATAAATGGTTTACAAATCTTGAATTGGCCTTGAAATTGGAGATTGATAGCAATCACTTACTTGACATAATGTCACATTGCGGGGGGTTGTGAAATTTATATATCTGCCTTTCTTGTTTTCTACTTGTAGATGGTAGAGAAATATCAACATTCGGTTAATACTTTGACAGAGAGGATACAGATATGTGATGATATAATTCGTCAGGCATATTGACATCGATTTTTGATTTGTGGTTCCTTTTAAATTTTTTAGTATTCCATCAAGAAATTTACGTTATTAGCCTTTAATTTAAGTTCAATTATTTTTTTTAATTTGTGATGGTTGAGGTCATTTTGGATGTAGGTGGATGAAACACTGGACTTGTTTAATGAACTACAGCTTCAACATCAAGCAGTAGCTACAAAGACTAAGACTCTTCATGATATCATCTAATATCATTCCTTTCTCCTTTCTTTGTATTGTTTGGTAATGTACTAGAATAAGTTGCAATATCTTCATTCCGGATTAGTCAAATTTTTTGATGCCAAATATTGAAGACTTTAATTTGGGTTTTCTTGACATATTGGAAAAGGTATGACATTTAAAAGCTTATAAATTGTACTAATTTGCCTTGTATTTCTCTAGAAATTCTTAACTGATTATATCTTGGGTATAAAAATGGTCTACAGGCTCACCTTGCATCGGAGCTTAAGTGCAAATATCCAAATGGATCTCAAATACAAAACAAATAGTATCCAAACCTCCTTTATTTCTTTGTATTTTTTCATATTTTTTTTAGAATACTATTGGCAAGTTAGATGTAATTCTCTTTCACATTAAGGACTCGCATTAAGTTATATGCTTTTTACTTAATTACGATTTTGAATTTAAATTTTATCATGTTATGTAACTTTATGCAATTTCAAAAAATAGATCATATATTCTATAAAATCAAATTTATATAATTGTTTTGTAATATACCTAAAGAAGTTAATCATCTGGGTTTTCTAATATTCTTTTCAATTTCAATTGGTGGAAAAGCAAAGACTAATTGAATTTGCTAATGCACTTTGAAGTAAGCTCTGGTACTTTGACGTGTTGGAGAATGTAAGTTTGGATGCAAATACATTCTCAGTTTCAGTTGCTTTGAATGTACTTTTCTGTCTTTAGCTTTATTCTAGTGAAAATGTTATCTGTGCTAATCTCACTTGACATTTAGTTTTAGTTTTTCTTTTTCTTTTCATTTCTGCACCCTACTGATAAAAGTCGGATTGGTTCCCAAGCATGACTAGTAATCCTATATGTCAGTTAGGGCATGAAATTCAAATTGAATTAGTAAAGATTCAGTTGGAAGATCGTTATGTAGATGAATGGCTATACTTTGTGACGATGAAGAAGATTGATTCAATTGTTGCCGACTTCTTTTAGTTTAAGCATGACTAGTAATCCTCTATGTCAGTTAGGGCATGAAATTCAAATTGAATTAGTAAAGATTCAGTTGGAAGATCACTATGTAGATGAATGGCTATACTTTGTGACGGTGAAGAAGATTGATTCAATTGTTGCCGACTTCTTTTAGTTTCTGTAGTCGCTTCAATGACAAACCTATGCATATGGATCTCCTCTTTTCTGATAGATGGATTAACCATATAATATATATTCTTGTTATTGGTCATCTGCATATGAATCCTAGAGCAATCATTTCTGTTCTAGGAGTTTATTTCATTGATCATGAGGATGTCTTTGTTTGTTAAAATCTTGCTTATAATGGAGTTCAAACTTGTGTTGTTATATTGGATTATTTCTTTTGACGGATTGTAATTATGTGTACGCATCTTGCATATTTCTACAAATTTTTATTCTCTAAGCACGAGTGTGGGAAACAAGAAATTCCTGTCACTACTGAAACGACTTGATAAGTGCATAACAAAAATGAATATCTTTCTTATATCCATATATGAGGCTACATGTCTACAACATATAGTGGCAGGTTTTCTCTTATTCTAAAGATATAGAAATGGATTTTGATTCTTTTATTACATTAGGTATGTTGAGAGCAACCCGCAATATGTAGAATCTAGTGTTTATTTATTCAAATTTTGACAACTATCAGGTATAGACATGAAGTCAGCATTGAAGCATCTGATTAGGAAGGTATAGACATAAAGTCAGCAATGAATCATCTGATTAGGAATATTTCAAAAATTTAAGGTTTATATCTAGTTCCATCATTTATTAAGTTTACATGTATAACTGTCTATAGCCCTGGGCATGATCCACTCTCATGTGCATTCAATTATGAAGGGAACTTCTTCTCAGGTGAGCTTTACCCGTGGATGTTTGAAAAGCTTCAGTGAATGTGGATGTGATTTTTAACTAGCACTTTTACTTATTTCTTTCATTAGGTCCAGGTGGCAAAAGCATCTTTGTCGAAGGGGGTACATGCGTCTATAATCTACATACGATTCAAGTGTATAATTTTTGAATGCTATTAAGATTTCTAACTGCTATAATTCCTTTTGTTTAGTATATAGGTAAATATACAAGTAGCAGTAGTTAGTATTCAAGACAGATGGTTTGCTCACTTAGATATGGGAAAATGTCAGTAATGGCTAGGCTTTTGGCTAAAGGAAATATCATGCACTTTTACCAGTAAAGAAAAAAATGGTAAGAATCATTTGTTATTTGCTAAGCGATTATAGTTTTGGATCTTTCAATATTGTACTCATACGATGTCCGTTATTTAGCAAAGGATGTTAGTAAGCACTTAAGTTGTGCATTTGTGGGCATATAATTGTATTGGTGGCAAGTGCATATCTGTGCTAGAATATTTGTATCTATTGATGTATTAGAATGTTTGAACTTGAAAACCTTAATGAAAAATATACGTCCACCTTAGTATTAAGCTTAAAGTAAGGCATGGTGCCTATTATATATGTGACTTCTCTTTTATTTATATATTCATGATTGCATCTATAATTGAAAATGGCTCAGATAGTGATTATTGTAAAAATAGCAGGGGAGTATATCACTAATCCACTTTATTATGCACTTCATTTACTATATAATTGTAAAAATGGCTTAGATAGTGATTGTTGACTACTAAACTAGAATGGTAGGCTTCTAACTGCTTCCTAAATTTACTTTTAAATGCTTGTTCTAGTCTTTATTTTTCTTTCATTTCTTACACAAATTTAAGCCCAAAAACTATGGATCAACAAAGTGAGTGTAGTGACATATGTTGTTTTGATGATGGAAAATTCATTTTCGAGTGTGGTGATGACAGTGATAACTCCTTAGAGGTAGTCTTTTGCGAAATTGAGACAGTACATCTCGAGTTCACAAGCTTAAGAATCAACTTGACATGATAATGATGAAAAATGTTGCCAAATTTTCTTCCTTAGAGAATTTGAGCCTTCTTGCAACTTTGGATGCTAGACTAGCTTGACTCCAAGTCCCACATTTTCAGCTGGCAATGGAGATGCAACTAGTACAACTTCTTACTTCTCTTTGCTCTTTTTGGCGCATATTGAAGAAAAGTTGGAGTTAAAGTCAATACATATATTAGAATTGTTTAGTTCATGAATTCAAAGATCCTTTTTGGCGATTATATTTGTGTATGTGATTTATTCTCAAAATTGACTATTGTTGATTTGTTTTCAAGAATACTACTTTTAAGATTGTAACTTATGAAGACACATTTATATACAACCTAGTTTTTTTTCCCTATTCCACCATGAGTTTCTCACAGCTTTATTTACATTTTTTATTCCGCTAATATTTTCCCCCCATAATGTCATCTCGGAAAAAAATAGAAGTTCGACGTTCATTTTTTTTGTCCATACCATTGTTAGAAGTTTAATGAAAAACTTAAGAGTTAAAATTTCACACTTTGGCATAAAAATATTTTTTAACACAACGATTGGTCATTTATAGATGATACATAATAATGATTATATAAAAATTACATAATAATGAGAGTATAAGAAGGAAATTGCCAATTTTCAATAGGAAATAAAATATGCACCTTGTCAATAAAGATTGACAAATTAACTTAAACACCCTACTCTCTTTTCACTTTGTATTTACAAAACATGCCTCCTACATATGAAACTAGATAATCAGATGTCTCAATGAAACCACTTATATTTGCACTACCATAGTTTACATTACTGTTTTGTCATGAGTTATTTATCATCACATCACTCACACCATGTGGTTGTTGTGTTTATAAAAATCATTAAAAAACAGTTTCATTAGTAAATTGTGAACAAGTCACTAAACAGAATGTCGTTATTAATAGTATTATGAAAAAAGATAAATACTAATTAGGATTTGGTCATGTCCATAAAAAATGGAACATCTTTAATATAATTTGTTTAACTTGAGTTGGTAGAGAAAACTTATCATAAAAAATGTTAAAGAGTATATAATCAAAATACTTAGACTGTGTTAAAACATTGAATCTTTTTAATTAAAAAGTACACATGTACCTTGAGAAATTGTTTAGAAAAATAATATGGTTGGTGAATTTGAACCATATTTAAGTTATCGATACAAATCTCGGTTTTTTGCATTTGATTTGCATACGGAAAAGGCAAAGAAAAAATTAATGAGAAATTAAATAACATATGATTGGTGTAGTTTAAAATGCTAATCAAACCTCAGCTTGATTGTTTCTTTGATAGGGAATTTTATATTGAGTTGATGTAGTATGAAAGTTTTCTCTGATACCTTGTCTTACCCAAAAAAAAAAGGAAAAAAAGTAATAGCATTATATAAGGGACATAAAATTCAACAATAAATTTTTTTTAATCAAACCTCAAGATTAAATGGTAATGTTAGTGCTGAGGATGTGACATTTGCTGGAGAAATTTGAATGTTTTCTTTTATACCTTGCCTCACCTATAAAATAGGAAAAACAAATTAATATCATTATATAAGGTACATGAAATTCAAGAATTAAAAAGTTTACAGATAACACCTCAAGATTAAATGGTAATGTTGGTGTTGTAACTATAAGATTTGTTATAGGTTAAACTTTTCTAGTTGATTTCATTTTTTTCAAAGCCTTCTCCAAGCCACCTCTCAATCTTTTACCTGAAATAGTTTTCTTCTAGATTTTGATTCCTTTAATTCCAATATTATTCTTTTCATTAATTTCAATCCCATTTTGGTTCAAGTGATCTGTTATATCACTTCAATATTGAACCATCTCTTCACCTTGTAATCTAATATTGGAACTCGCATTCGAGTGTTGGACAATTGATCCATTACTTTGTAATCTAGGATCCATGATTTCCAACATCTTCACAATATAATATCTAACAATTTTGTAAGTCTCTTCACTCTCAGATGCTTTTGTAACCAATTGAACATATAACCCAAATAATTCTTTATACCACACACTTTGACATATCTTGGGATCCAAATTGCTTATGCTGATTCCTGAATTTTCAACTCCCCCGAATCAAAGTTTTGCATTATATGTCCACCTTTTTAATATGTACTGACTTAGGATCTCTATAATATTTTTCACAGTAAAAAATTTCAAAACAAAGGAACATAAAATTTCAACAAACTTGATTTTTCTACAGCTACAATTAGCTTTTCCATTTGATGAATCATAAGTAAATGTATGGTAATAACTCTTCTTATAAGGGGTAATTTGATATTTTTGATTGATCCAACCTCCCCAAAACTTTCAATATAACAATTATGAGACTTACACCACTCATTTTGAAAGCACTTGAACACCTCAAGAGTATAAACACTTGTTGCATGTTTCAAAGTTTCAACTGGATACAATAATAAGGGAATACTTGTGCTTGATTTAAAATCAACTTATAACTCTTCCTATCTACGATCTTTAAGGAGTATTTCAATGTGATGAAAAAACCTCAAAAATTTATGTTAATAACTGACATACCTCTTAACAGCACTATTCATGCTCTCACTTCTTTGTGTTATCATCATGTCTGAACAAAACATTTGTCTTTCATACACTAAAGCCCATTTTTCCTTTATCCCAAACATGTGCCCCAAACAATCATTGTCTTTAAGTCCATATTTGTGCAACATCTCATTCTATGCATTTACAAAATCTTCCTCTTCTTCAAAATCATATATGTGTGAGCTAAAATCTCTAGAAAAATCTTTGAATTAGGAGAAAACACCACTTAAATGGATAGCAATATTTTGATAAATGTGGCAAATAGATAAAAGATGATGAGTTTCAAGTCATCTTAGTACTAAAGCCTTTGCCATTGCTGCATCTTAGTCTATAAGAATAGTTTTAGGTCTTTTATCACACATAGCTTTCACAAAAGTATCAAATAACCATTCAAATGTGACAGATGTCTCATTATATAACAATGCAACACCAAAGATTGTAGTCTACTTGTGGTGATTTACACCTACAAGCAATGCAAGGGGACGATCTTCATTGTTCTTCCTATAAATTGTGTCAAAACAAACCACATCACCAAAATTTAACTAATCTGTTCTCATCTTTACATCTAATCAGAAAATGTTGGATATTAAATCATATTCATCAACTTGGATAATATAAAAAATTCGGATCATCAAATTGCATTTTATGCAAATATTCCAGAACACCTCCTGTATCGCCTCTTTTCACATCTCTCATTCTTTTAGGTTGTAAGTAATTTCTATAGTCATCTGGTATGAAACCTAAATTTTCTTGACCACCTACTTGCCTAATGATGACTTCATGAGATGCTTTTGGTGGGATTCCTACGTCATTTGTCATTTGCCATTTCAATTTGCATTATTGCTGATAAACTTATCTTTCAGTGATTTCTGTGTAAGTGCGTCTTGTTTAGACTTGAGAGATAGTTATTATGCTCCTCAATAAACTAAACCACATTGAAATTTTCACTTCTTCACTATTTCAATTTGCATTGTTGCAGATAAACTTATCTTTCAGTGATATCTATGTAAGTGCGTCTTGTTTAGACTTGAGAGGTAGTTATTATGCTCCTCAATAAACTAAACCACATTGAATTTTCCACTTCTTCGACGACTGACTCTCATTTTAGCTTCACAACCAAACCTTGTTTTAGGTATTTTGCTCTCACATAAATATCTCATTTGTCTTTTCCTCATTTACCTTCAACACTACAACAAAACATTCTGTCAATGATGTTTCTAGATTTATCTTTGTGGTTTCTGCTTATCCTTGTGGTTTCTGCTTAGAGAAACCAAACATTTTTAAATCATTTGTTTAGCACCAGGTGTTAGATATTTATTTAAGTTTAATGCTAAAGGATTCATTTTTTGCTTCTTAATTAAATTGTGAATCCTACACTTAGTGTTTCTCTATATCATAAAAGTGAAGTATCCATTTTCAATTTTTTATTTGTTTTTCATGTTTTTACTTCAAGATCAAAAATAATAATTCAATGGCAGGTGTGTCTTTGTCTTGTCGTTAGTTAAATTTTGAAGATGGTAATGAAGTTGGTAAA
>JANSVB020000035.1:171267-184353 GCA_025504935.2 Erythroxylum haughtii
GATATTAAAACTATAGCAACAAATTATTTGGTTGCTAAAAGTAAATTTTTAGCAACAGCATCATGTCGTCACAACATGGTTACTAAAAGAAATTTAATACACCGTTTATTATAACCAGATAAAAATAACTGCAACCAATGACTTGGTTGCTATAAGATTTTTTTTACCAACAAAAATAATTTGGTCGCAGTATGAATAGCTATAGTAACCATTAAATTGGTTGCTATAAGATTATTTTTACCAACAAAAATAATTTGGTCGCAGTATGAATAGCTATAGATAAGCCGGTGAGTGATGCTGAGGTGGAATGTACCGGTGTTGTACAATTCCAAGATCCAACCAATGCAAAGATAGAATTTCACTCAACAAAGATTATTGTCACTGCTTCGGGTGAGAATGTAGCTAAACTTATTTCTGAAGCTATTACTAGTATTTTGGATGAGGTGGAGAAGAATGTTGGCCTGAGCTTATTAAACACTATTAATCACTTGGTTCTTTGACACGAATGCAAAATGAAATTGCTGGCAGTTAGCTTAGTGTTTGACTTGTTGTAAATGTTGCAGCTGAATTGAAGATATCTGAGCCAAATTGAACTTGTATTAATGCGTATATATGATCGACAGCTAGTCAGAGATGACCTCGTGTCATGTTTATGCACTAGTAGATAGTTTGCTCAAAATGCCATGAACAAGTCTTCATATCTTTCTTATGCACTGGTACACTTCTTTATCATGTTATAATGATAAGAGATGTCAAAAATCTTATATTTATTGGCAAATAAACTTTTACAGCCAAAGCAAAAGCATACGTTTTTATTGGATACTCTCACAAGGCAGATGCCATTAACACGGATTTATTATTGGCCGAGGCCTTGAGCATCTTATCAAGCTCTGCCTCGAAACGTTCCATGGCATCAGATGGCAAGCAAATTGGCATTACTATTCCATTCTCTCCTTTTCTGTTCTTGAAGGGTATATAAAAATTCACAACTCCGGCAACACCACCCTTTGCCGGTCCACCGTACACCGCCTGGCCCCAACCGAAGTCCACATCTCCAAATCCTGCACGTGTCAGGTCTGACACAATATAGCTCCTCACCGCTGTAAAGTGGGGTCTGCCTTTTATCACCATAAGATCGGCCACAGACTGCATGTACTCGTCTGTCACCTCTGCCTTCGCTTTTCTCACAAGTTCCAATGCATAGCCTAATGGATTGCAACAGATGTTACCAGCTGTAGCCACCGCCATTGGAAATGCAAAGGCATTGCCGTAGAATCCTTTCGGTAATGGTCGGTTGAACCTGAAGCGTGCGTTGACTATGCATGCCATGCGCATCACTTCTTCGGGGTCTGGCCGGATGGCGGCGGTGTGGCACTTCCAGAGACATGCGGTTAACAACTCGATGGTGGAGCAGTGGCGAAGGCTCGACGGCGCGAAGCTTCTCAGGGCAGCGACTTCAGCGGGGCCGAAGAAGAAGGAGCGATGTGCCATGTTGCCCAGTGGACTAATCGTCCCTTTTATGTCGATCACTTCCTCGTATTCACGGTGCGTGCAGGTCACGCGCGATGGATTACGTGCCTGAAACACGTGGCGTTCCCATACTGGTGGAACTGATGGTGCCTGCTCCCCACGGGCTGTCTCGCTTACGGCCGTCAGGAATTGGACTAGACCCGACCCGTCAGACATGGTGTGGTTGAGGCGTAGAGCGAAGATGAAGCCACCGCATTTGAGGCGCGTCACCTTATCAAAATTGCCCAAAAAAATGTTATTAACTAATTTAATATAATATTAAGTATCAGTTCCATTAATTTGCTACATTTATAATCAATATTATCAAATATTAAACTTTTATTTATTAAAATATTAATTTTATTTTTCTCATTATTCATATATATTTATACTAGATACCATGTAACACCATTGACGGGTTTGCACATTAATAAGGAGATGTTAACACATTAGTGTAAAACCTATATATTATATATTATATGAAGCTCATTAATAATTATGGTTTTAATAATATTAAATGCTAACAGTTTGATGGAAACGGTTTATACATACCTATTTAATAGAAATTGGTCCTCTCTTACGTTTTCACCGTTCGAAAGCAAGATTTTAAGGAATGTCATAGAGAAATTAAGTTTTTCTATATTTATTCACTTTGAAGGATTTTTCTAAATTAAAATTAAGCTAATCTCATAAGTTAAGGTATATAATTCCGATTTTATATTTTAGTAAAAATTATAGAATTTTAAGATCTGGGTTAAAGGACTATTGCAATTATATCCATACTGTAAATTATACTTACATATAGTATTTGAGCAAAGTTCTAAATTCTATGATTTTTGTGTTAAAAATATTTTGTGTTCATCTTATTTCCATATAATTGCTTGTTGAGTCTACCGAGTTATTAAAAATTTCTTCTTATCTCATATTTGGTTCTGCTACATGATTTAAGTTTTTATGGCATTAATTATCTCATTCTTTTCAACTTTTTTTTTTAAAAGGTAGATATATTTGTTTATGCTTGATTGTCGTGCCTATATATATATTTATATTGTTTATTTAATTGGTCTCCCATTTTCTTTCCGCTTATTTATGAAAGAAGATGACTTTATAATTTTGTTATAAAGATTTCTGCATTGAATAATAAATGGGTCAAATCAAGCAGCCTTAATATTACTGGTGATAATTGAATTCTTGAATGAAAGTTACCCAACCCATACATATGATTGGACATTACCTGTATAATATTAATATTCATATTTATGATAGTTTGTTCGTTTCAGTAGCCAAGCTATGATATTTAATGAATTAATTCAATTACCTATGATTTATGGATGCTTATTAAAAAATGATTATGAATTCTTGGGTATTTAAAGTTCACTAATTATAAAATATTTTAGGAATACTCAAAGGTTAATTAATTAATTTTATAATTTATGGACATAAAGTGTTAATTTAAATGCTTAGAATGAATGTGTTTAGTATATTCAAAGATAGCTAGCATGTTTGTTTGACGTATATTTAATTAACAATTAAGTCATATAAAATTAATATCATTATTGTAATTATGGTATGTCTTAGAATCATCCAACGGAGATCTTAGATATACACTAAATGTTTTATATGGAATAATTGTTTTGAATTTGGTTTAAGTGTTAAGTTTTATTACTCAAATAATGATTATGTGAGCATTCTATTATGTTTTGTAATTTTTGTTCCTGTTAACTTTAATTCGATTGCTTCATCTATTCCATCCTTTAATGGATTAAATTACTCTAATTGACGTGAACAAATCCAATTTCTCTCGATGTATTAGATCTTTATTTGGTACTTTAAGTTGAGAAACCAACTGTTATTATTGATGCAGGCATTGCCGATGAGAAATCTTTCTATAAACCTTGGGAAAGATCAAACAAATTGAGCTTAATGTTTATGCAAATGACTATTGCTAACAGCATTAAAACAACTCTTCCTAATAATGAAGTTGTTAAAGAATTTATAAAATTTGTGGAAGAGCTTCCCAAATTGTTGATAAGTCACTTGCGGGGACATTAATGACTAAGTTGACCATAATGAAGTTTGATGGTTTACGAAGCATGCATGAACATGTCATTAAAATGACAAATATAGCAGCAAGACTAAAGACATTGGGAAAAAAAGTTGATAAATTTTTCTCAGTACAGTTCATTCTTAATTCTTGGCCTCCTAAGCAGTATGGGCCATTCCAAATGAATTATAATTATATAAAGGATAAGTAGAAAGTGAATAAATTGACCACTATGTTTGTTTAAGAGGAGACAAAACTTAAGAATTAGGGGATCCGTAACATTAATTTGGTAGGTCATCAAGCAGTTGGAAAGAAGCCCAAAAGGAATTATAGCAAAGGCAAGGGCAAGCAAGTTAAATCTTAAATTTTTTTTACTGAAACCTTACTAAGCCTGCATCATAATGTTGGTATTAAATGTGGTTTAATTAATGAAAGTTCAACTTTCTTGTGGCATAAATGTTTATGTCATATTTCCAAAGAAAGACTATAAAGACTAGTAAAGAATGAAAATTTATCAGATTTGGACTTTACTAATTTTGTTGTGTGCGTGGATTGTAATAAGACAAAGCATACCAAACACATAAAGAAAGGAGCCATAAGAAGGACATAACTTCTTGAAATTATACACATTGATATATGTGGGCCTTTTGATGGTTCATCTTTTAGTGGAGAAAAGTATTATATCACATTTATTGATGACTTTTTATATTATGGATATGTCTATTTATTGCACGAGAAGACTAGAGCAACAAATGCATTAGAGGTGTTTATTCTTGAGGTGGAAAGACAATTATATAGAAAGGCAAAAATTGTCAGATATGACTGAGATGGTGAATTTTATGACAAATATAATGAGTCAGGACAATGTTTAGGTCCATTTGCCAAATTTCTTGAAAAGTATAGTATATGTACGCAGTACACAATGCCAGATATACCATAACAAAATGGTGTGACAGAAAGGCGTAATCATATATTAATAGATATAATTATGAGTATTTTAAGTAATTCATCTTTACTCTTATCAATGTGGATGCATGCATTAAGATCCACTGTTTACTTGTTAAATAAGGTTCTTATTAAGGTAGTTCCAAAGACTCCTTTTGAGTTGTGGACTGGAAAGCAACCTAGTCTAAGGCACCAATATGTTTAGGGTTACTTAGAAAAAATAAGAATTTATAATCTACATTAAAAGAAATTGGATATAAGAACCATTAGTGGATTTTTTATTGGTTATCTAGAAATGTCTAAAGGTATAGATTTCATTATCCTAATCATACAACAAAAACTGTTGAAACTAGAAATTCTATGTTCATTAAGAATGGTGAAACCAGTAGGAATGCTAAAACACCAAGTAATGTAGTTATTGAAGAAATAAAAGTTCAAGTTTTCCTACCAACTTCTTCAATACATGTTAATCCTATAGTTGTAGAACAGTTTGAAAATTTACAGGAGCAACAAATAAATGATTAAACACTTCATGAAGAACCTGCAGTTAATGAACCTATTGAACCTGCAATTAATGTTCTAATTGTAGAACAACTACAAGAAATAACATTAAGAAGGTCTCAAAGACTTAGAAACTCAACTGTTTTTAATGATTATGCGGTATATCTACAAGAGTCATAATTTGACTTAGGAAATAAGGATGATCCAGTTTGGTTTTCACAAGTTGTTGAAAGTGTTAATTCTACTAAATGGATTGATACTATAAAAAAAGAGTTGAATTCTATAGAGCATAATGAAGTTTGGGATTTAGTCAAATTGTCTGAAGGTTGTAAGAGAGTCAGATATAAGTGAGTTTTTAAGACCAAACGTGACTCTTATGGAAATATTGAAAGACATAAAGTTAGACTAGTTGCCAAAGGTTATACTCAGAAAGATGACATTGATTATAATGAGACTTTTTCACCTGTTTCAAAGAAAGACTTCTTTAGAATTATTATGGCACTAATGACTCATTATGATTTAGAGTTACGTCAAATGGATGTGAAAAATAACCTTTTTTAACGGTAATTTAAGGGAAGAAGTGTATATGTATCAACCCAAAGGTTTTTCAATTAAAGGAAAAGAAGACATAGTGTGTAAACTTAAGAAGTCGATATATGGACTTAAGCAAGCCTCTCGACAATGATATCTTAAGTTCAATGATACTATTGCCCACTTTGGATGTAAAGAAAACATCATTGATCAGTATACATAACTAAAAAACAATAGGAGTAAATTCATATTGTTGGTATATTATGTTGATGATATTTTGTTAGCTACTAACGATCTTGGTTTAATGCATAATATGAAGAAATTTTTGTCTGAGAATTTTGAAATGACAACTATGGGAGTGGAATAGAAATATTCTATGACACGTCACAAGGACTATTTAGGCTTATCTCAGAAAGCTTATATTAATAAGATCTTGGAGAGATTTAACATGAATAATTATTCTGCAATTATAGTTGCAATTCAAAAGGGAGACAAGTTTAGTCTTAATCAATGTCCAAATAATGAATTGGAACATAAGAAAATGACAAATATTCCTTATGTATCATTTGTTGGTAGCATAATGTATGCTCAAATTTGCACTAGACTAGACATTAGCTTTGTTGTCAGTATGCTGGGCAAGTATCAAAGTAATCCTTGATTGGATAATTGAAAATTTGCAAAGAAAGTTTTGATATATCTACAAGGTACTAAAGATCATATGCTCACTTGTAGGAGATTCAGTCATCTGTAAGTGATAAGATATTCAGATTCAGATTATATATGTCGATCGCATTGATACTAGAAGTCCACTTTTGGCTACTTTTTTCTATTAGCTAGAGGGGCTATTTCTTGAAAAATTGTGAAGCAGTCTATCATTGTTGCGTCCACCATGAAAGCTGAATTTGTATCATTTTAAGTATTCTAAAGGTATTAAACATATGAAATTAAAATACTTGTCTGTTAAAGAAGAAGTTCATAAACAAACAGTATCAATTCAACATATTAGCACTAATTAGATGATTGCAAATCTTCTGACAAAAGGATTGGCACCGAAGTCTTTAAAGAATATGTTGAAACAATGGATATTATTGGATATCATTATTGATATTTATAATGTATGTATTTTGACACAGTGAGCTTATTTATGTTTATGTTTCTGTCAATCTTATTTTATAGTATACATTTATAAATAAATTATGTTGATAGGATTTGTTTTTAAACAAGACATTACTGTTGGACCATTAGTAAACCATTATGACTCTTATTGGTGTTTTTGTTTGATTGTGATTTATGATGTGATCAATATTGAAGAATTTAGCAAAGTTTATGCACATAATGTTTATTTATTAAACCATGACATAACATTTTTCAATTAATAGAATGTAAAACCTATATATTATATGGGCTCATTAATAATTATGATTTTAATAATATTAAGTGCTAACCTTTTGATAGGAACGTTTTACATATATTTATTTAATAAAAACTAGTCCTCTCTCGTCTTACACACCTCTCTTTACGTTTTTACCGTTAGAAAGCTGGATTATTGAGGAATAAGGGAGGGAAATCAAGTTTCTCCATATTCAATCATTTAGAGGAGTTTTTCTAAATTAAGATTAAACTAATTTCAATGGGACAAAGTATGTAATTCCGATTTTATATTTTCTAAGATGTGGGTTAAAGGCCTAATGTAATTCTGTCAATTATGATTACAAGTGACCCAACCAACGCTGGTACACCATCTAATGCTTCTGCACCAGACACATGTTAATGTGAATCAACTACGGTTCTGCCAGTGATTTTGTACTTTAACTTTCTGATTTTCCAACCAAGACATGATTTGAGAGTACTATGTAATTAAATCTTTCGATTATTTCAACAAACTTGGTACAAGTGGTTATAACTTGAAGCTTTATTTTTATGAAGCCTCGTTCATTCTTAAGGATATTATTTCGTGATTTACTATTTAGGCTCAAATTTCCCTTGAATAATAATTTCTAACTTGACTGGCGATTAGCTTTCATGGGTCCGAGATCTTTTGATACCTTCTAATCTAGGAAACAAAATTAACATGTCCTGAAACGACTTGCAACGATTTTGTTTCTAACTGTGATCTTTCTTATCTGTATATGTTACTTCGTATGTGTGGTTTAAATTTCAGGATTAAGGATTAAGCAAATCGTGTTCAATTTTTTCAAATTTAAAAGTGATAAACTGTAAATTTCCCTAACCATTAGACTAATGCACTCTCAAAGACTGATTTTATTTTAAAGGAAAATAGAGATTGGCCTATTGAGAAGACGACAGATATAAATGTGACGTAGTGGTGGGGTTTATAGATAGTTAAGGAATTAAATAGTGCGAGTACCTGAATGAGCAGCAGAGGGCAGTTGAGCACTCCACTAGAGCCAGGGACGTCGAAGAGGAGCTCCTCCAAGCCAGGGAACGGAGGGTGAAGAACATCACCGAACTCCTGGAGGGTCACGTCAGCGTCTGCCTCTATAAAAATGATACCTTCACCAGTGCACTCCACCGTAAGCTTACGGTTGGGTCCTTCCCTGAGCCTACCAGCAAAGGGATAGTAAAACACCAATGTTTTGGCAAGTGCCTCGCGGATGACCTTTACAGGGTCTTTTCCTTGCATGGAAGGGTCATAACGGTAGAATTGTATGACTGGAATTTGGAACCGGAACCCCTCTTGGTCATCAATGTCCGACAGGGCCTTGAACTCATGTGGGGTGGCCTTAGCCGGAGTGATTAGCTCCGGTTCTCGTCGGTTCACCTTGAAGACTAGGGAAGTTGGTGATGGTGCCATTTCAGTGAAGCTTTTACTTTGTTTTATGTTATAGGAAGAACAAAGGGTGTGAGAAAGGTAGTCTGATTCTATGGTCTACGAGTGTGGGAATAGATGCCTAAAGATGGGTGTGTATTTATAATGGAGGATGATATGGAATGGTTGATATAAGTAAGCTGCGGTTTTGTTATTTTCCTGATCTTTTTAGTTTTTACATCTTAATTTCTCTAGATTATGACACTTCGTAAAATATATCTTTTTTTAATCAAAATTTCATTTTACAATTGCATTCAATTTAAAAGTATATATCGGAATTTAATTTAGTTTTGCATGAGCGTTCAATTTTATTGTCAACATATATCAAAATTATAGTTCAGTTATCCAGACTATATTTAGAATAACATATTAGCTATCGAATCACATAAATACGTAAAATTAAATTTAGTTTAAAGTTTAAACTGCAAAATATTTTTTGAACCCAATCAACAAAGAAGCATATACAAATTCCTCTCAATCAACAAAGCATCCAAATTAAATTGTTTATTCTCAACTAAATTTATAGGACAATCAAGAACAAACCGGGTTGAAGCGAGAGTATCCCATTGCTGTTGCTTGCCAAGGAGATGAAGTGGCTGACGATGCTTAGAACAAAAAGCATGATTAATATATTGTCTCTAAGGGGAAAATCACCTCAACTGAGAATTGTTAAGAAAAATGAACAACATATGACTACGATGGTTGTGCAAGAAGAATAGAGGATCTTTTCCACTGCTAGATGACAAAACTTGTCCATTTAATAGCAACGAAAAGTACTAATAACCACTTAACAACATGATCACCAACATAACTTACATCCAAGTTATATGATTATCAAGTTTTTCCATTCCATCCCACTAGTCTCAAGCAAGTTTCCTGTAAAAGTATATTGCCCAAACTCATACAACCCATGATATACAGAGAAACTAAAATAAAGCTTAAAAATCCAAATCATGGAAAATCTGAGTATTCCTATAAGTCTCCAACTAAGCATTAACATTTTCTTGCCATAATTCTGTAGATCAAAATTCAAAAATAAAATTCTCAAATCATCAAACAAAGTCTCATTTTCACATCAAATATGCTATTCAACAAGAAAAAACTAGACACACACCAATCACCTAAACCTTAGAAAACCCATAAATCAAAATCTCAAAAGGTCTAGACGTTAACTCCTGCGAATTGTTTTTTAATAAACAACATCAATATACTTAAAAATACAAAGTCCATGGTCCCTGTTTCTCTCAAAGATATTCAAACCTAGCCTTATTTTTCATCACATTTCTCTGTCATCAGATGTCTGCTTGGTTTCTCCCTTAGAAGCAATCAACTAGTCCTTTGTTTAGTTGGTTTCTTTTTTGTAAACAACTAATTGTGAATCTGGACAGTTTTTGAAATGAGACAGTCAATCCATGCAAAGAATGTCTCTACGAGTTACCGTTGCTTTCTTCCTATCACCAAATATGTCGTGATCATCCATACAACTTTGATAATCCATCAAGTAGTTTCTTTCACTTGTCATATGTAGTGAACACCCATTGTCAAGATACCATATATTATGAGAAGTGCCACGCATTGATTTAAGAGCCACAAATGCTTGTGATTGGTTCTTTCTTACCCAAATCTCCTTTGGTGGCTTCTCCTGCTAAAATTTCTTCTAAAAACATTTGAATTTTTTGTTTTGAGCATTATGGAATAGCATTTTTAGCAACTTGTAATAATTTGGCCTTATGTGACCCTTTACACTACAAAAGTGACATATAGGCATGAACTTTATGCTTTTTTTGGTATTTCTCCTTGCTTACTTGATCTTGCTTCCTTAACAAATTTAATTTCACCATTTTGCTAGTTATTCAACTTAGAACATTCACCTTTATAACCCACACCTTGAAAGTCCCCTTTATTTTTACTAATTTCCAACAATTGATCTAGCTTCTTGGTACCATCATTCAACATTCTTATTCCTCTTTCCATATTGACCAACTTTATCTGTATTTCATCAAGTTCATTTATTGTTGATAACAACTTCCTCTCTAGATGTTTAATGACATCCTTCATGATTGATTTCTCCTTCTTTAGCTTCTAGTTTTGCTTACACGTTTTCATTCATTTGGCGTACATTAATTCATAGACCTTGTAGATTTCTTTTTTTTTTATATTATGAGTCGCTGTCACAATCTGAATTTGAGTGTAGAACTAAAACATCTCTATTTTCATCCTCAGTTTCTTCACTAGTTGCTACTAAGGGAACAACTGATCTTTTACTGTTTAAAGAAACCAATGCAACATGATTACTCACAATTTCTTCTTCACTGTCGTACTTACTTTCAGATTCTCTTTCACTCTAAGTGCTGGTGTAAGATTTCCCTTTTCTCATTTTTAGAGTATTAGCACATTCCGCTTACATATGTTTGAAACTTTGACACTCATGACATTGTATCTTCTTTGCTTTTGCTTGTTGTTTGAAGTTATTATTGGATGAACTCCTACCATTCTCTCTAAAGTCAAGTTTATATTTACTCACCTTTTTTAGCCACTTACTGAATTTCTTATTAACGACGCCATATCATCATTTCATCGGAGTCATCTCTTGAATCATTCATGGATTTATCAACTTCAGCTTACAAAGCCAACCTTTTATTCTTCTCACGCTTATCTTAGAATAAGTTGATCTCAAAATTTGTGAGAATCTCAATTAAATTACACAAAGATAACTCATTAATGTCATGGGCTTCTTCAATGGTTGTAATTTTTGGTATGAATCTAAGAGGCAATGATCTCAATATTTTCTTGACAAGTTTCAGGTTTGAATACTTCTTCCGAAGTTTATTTGATTCATTGACAATATCATGCAGCCGCTCATGAAAGTCTCCGATAGTTTTACTTTCCTCCATCTTTAGCTCCTCAAATCTAGTAGGCAACATTTGAAGTTTTGAAGTTATCACCGATTTTGATCCTCATGTATTGTTTCTAATGTATCTCATGCTTCTTTTGCTGATTTACAGGCTGATATCATACTAAAATGTCCATCATCTACAACACTAAAAATTGCATGTATTGCTACAGAGTTATCAAGTGCTTCCTCTTTTTCAATCCTTGTCTATTTAGATGGATCTTTAGGTATCACTTCATTCTTTTCATCAATCATCATTGGATGTGTCCAACTATTCAAAACCAAATTTCATTGGTTCCTTGTGCTTAAATAAATGCTCTCATCCTTGATTTCCAAGCATGGTAATTGAAACCATCTAGTAATGGTCACCTCGTGATTAATGCCCTTTCTCTTGTAGTCATAATTGCGAAATACTAATCTGCACCAACTTGATGTACCAAGTTTTGATTAGGTGAACCGGGCTCTGATACCAATTGTAAGTCCCGAAGGATGTAGTTTCACAATGTATAAGTTTTGCCTCAATCGCTTTGAGTTGTTTCTGTCAGTTGCTTAATACAGAGCAACTGTGTTAACAGCTATCAATTTTTCACAAAAAGCGTAAATAGAAAAATTAAACATAAAACGAACAAATCAACAACTGATTTATGTCTACAGGGCCCCTACCCAGCTTAATCACTTTCATCGAACTATAATAGTTTTAGATAAGGCTTTACTGAGCCGACACTACTCACCCATTGATATTATCCACTTGTCCTTATACTTCGTGAAAGTATTTCACTCCCAATAACATGACCATCTCGTGCTAACCTTAATAGAGGATATTTGCAATAAGGATTGATAATAAACATGATATTAAAACAACTCAAGTGATTGAATCTGAAGTAACATAAACAAAGAAAATAGTTGAGATAAAACATTCCCTTAAATTTACAGCTTCATCAATCCGAAACCGTGGGAAGTTGTCCAACAAAAATTATGTTGTTATCTTCCAAAATAATCACTGAAGCATCCCACACATAGCAACCACAAAACTCATTAAACAAACAAGTGTTTCATCACTAAAACCTCACAAAAATACAACTGCAACCACACCCATATGCTAGATGTTTTTCACTTGAAAAATAATTGGACAATCTAGAAATTCCCATACACAGTGGTGAAAAACACAAGTGCCAAAGATGGTTAAGATCAATGAAAAATCCAGCTACCAAAGATAGCTACAATTACTGAAATATGTTGCCAAAGATAGCCCCAAAATCACCAAACAAAGTCTAAACATTATCTTTAATAAGACGTGGTAATTTTATTCCAAGTAAATCCTATCTTCTCTAAGATTTTATCCTTCACCCTATCTTATTTTCAAGAATCCCATATAAAGTAAATTTCTTACCATAATGATATTACAAATATATCAAACTATATCCAATTACATGTAATGTCCAAAATAATTAATAAGATACCTTAACAAGCATATTAACAATAGGGATATTGAATTTCTTTATGAAAGGGAACGCGACTCTATTGCAAAGATAATTATCTTACTTACTGACATATTTGGAGAATTAAATATACTAGCAGGTTAACTCTGCGCAAATGCGCAGTGAAAGTGCCCATTGAATTAATACGTAGGGCAAATTTTAACGTCACAGTTAAAAAAAATCATATGAAAATGTAATGAAATAATCATCGGTTGGGAGAAGAAATAAGATGAAATGATTATCTTTGAGATACGATTAAAATAGCAGTATAAAGATACCTTAATCTATAAGTTTTTGAATTTGTACTTCATAAAATTTCCTAGTCTCGAAGTTGACTTGTTTGAGATTGTTGGCG
>JANSVB020000035.1:207391-218933 GCA_025504935.2 Erythroxylum haughtii
GATAGGAGTTTTGAACGATGCGATGTAGTTGAATGTGATGAGTCAAATGAGTTGAGACTTGAGTGTTTAGTGAAGCCAATTTGATAGTTTAAGGGTTCTGCTCAGGACATTCCATGTTTGTACAGTGTAAATTTTAAGTCTTCCATAACGGTAAATTTGTGTTCTGACTTTAAGAGAAAAACTGTATTGATCTAGGCTAAATTAGACAAAGTTGTCTTCAAAAAGTTGTAGCTTATCTTTCTAGCTTTCCAATGGTATATTGTATGAAATTTTTAGACATCGGAGATGAAAGTTATGATTTCTATAAATGGAGATGCTTAGGGGTGTAGATTGCTTCTTACATTGACCTTCTGTATCTTCTTAGGTTAACCGTTTGTATCTTTTTAGATTGTCCTTTTGTATCTTCTTATGTTGAGCTTTTGTATCTTCTTAGGTTGACCTTCTGTATCTTCTTAGGTTGACCTTCTGTATCTTCTTAGGTTGACCTTCTATATCTTCTTATGTTGACCCTCTGTATCTTCTTAGGTTGATCCTCTGTATCTTCGTAGGTTGACCTTCTATATCTTCTTATATTGACCTTCTGTATCTTCTTAGGTTGACCTTCTGTATCTTCTTATGTTGACCCTCTATATCTTTTTATGATGACCTTGTGGTGCCCATCTTCTGGTGCCTATTGTCTAGTGCCTATCTTCTGGTGCCCATCTTCTGGTGCCTATCTTCTGATGCCTTTAGTTTAGTTTCATCTGACCCTATTTTTTGGTCCAATTTTAACCCCTAGATGATAAAAGCTCACTTCAGTGTCTTCTTGAAAGTTGTAGAGTCCTCTTTCAAACCATCTAAAAATGACCTTAATTCGAAATCTATAGAGAAAGTTATGTTAATTGTCCCGAAATAGGTTCAATATGATATTGAGGACAAAACCTTATTTGATTCTTTTGGCGATAACTTAGATATCCGACCTCTAAATGAAGTGATTATTGGATCAATAGATTCCTAACACATTTTCCTACCTCTCCATAAAAGGTTATAGCTTTTGATACTGAATTGAAAAAGATTGATTGAATCAAATTAAGGGTATTAGATGGAAGAGTATGAATTGGATATTTTACTAAACATATTTCGGTATTTTGATGTTATCTTGATCTGTAGAGCTCCAAATAAGATGATTCTTATTTCAAAATAAACTAGAGATATAGAGCCACAAATGATTTGAAGGAATAGAATTCTAATTCAGTCCCTAATACTTATAATTTCTAGATGGAAGTTGGGTATAGTGTACTGTTTTAGTTTGATAATAGTCTAAAAATGATTAGGCCCTAACTTTTGGAATTATGAACCAAACTGAATGATTTTAGTGTCATTAGAAACGTAAGAGATGGCAAAGAAATTTTCTAGAAGAGAGTTTGGCTACATCATTTCAACTTTTTGATTGAACGTGAGTAGTAGACCCAAAAGAGTGTCTTGGAAATTTTTTTTGAAAGTAAGCCCATGAGATATGAATTGTGATTTTAATAGTTTTAGTAAGGTATAAACCTAAGTATGAATTGTACTTAGATGAGTGTTGATGTGGGAATGATTTTGTGATGACACTAATGGATAAATAACTAGGATTGTCATTGAGCATGCATTGTATATTACACTTATGCATATGTGAAAAACCTAATGTTTATGTGATTGTGCAATTATTAATGTGTGTGTAACATGCGTATTGCATAATTGTGATGTGTAGGTTAAACGTTCATATTCAGACATTTCTAGATCATAGAAACTAATGCTAATTTAGAGCATATTGTGAGTAGACCAAGATGGTCTTCCTTATTTTTGTTTTGTTTAAGTTATGAATTGAATGATTACGTAATGTGAATGTGTTGGTTCCTGACAATATATATCCGAGGAGTTTCATAAATGTGAGAACATTGAAGTTCTCCTTGTATGTGAATTGGATTGAAATAAGTGTACACAATTTGATTGTTAAATGTCAGACCACGGTCTTTTCTGGATGTGCATTTACATATGAATGAAAATGTGATTCTCAACTTTAATGTTGAATGCCAGACTAAGGTCCGATGATATGCGGATGTGATTGACTGAGAGTATGCAAATGTGATTGATGCATTCCATGTCATGAATGCATGAAAGATAAAGGCAGTTGTGACTAAAATAGCCACCGAAAAGGAGCTTAAAGCTCAGATTGTAAAAAATAGCCTAGAGTTCAGAAAGTGATTAAGAGCTAAAGGCTCACTATATAAAATGAGCCTGGTATCTCCAATGGAGACGAGACAGTTATCAATGAGCCTAGTATCTATAATGGATACGGGAAAGTTATCAATGAGCCTGGTATCCACAATACATATAAGACAGTTAGGCACTCAGTCGCAACAAAGTAACAATGGAAAGTGAGTCTCATGTGTACTGCATATGCATAATATGAATGATTATAATGTGTTGAATGTAAAATGTGAAATGATGAATCAAGTGTATGTGATTTAATATGATTATCAAATAAATGATGTGAATTGTGTGTTATGTCACCGAGTGAGCCATCGATGATGGTCACTCATTGAGTTCGCAAAACTCACCCCAAATTTGCAATATTTTTCAGGCTCAGAAGAATTACCCCGTTGGACAAACGGGAGTATAGCCACTGCATTCAAGTAAGAGGTAGAGATCGGGATCAGTTGGCATCTGCTTTTATATTTTCTTATTTATGTATTCCGCAACTTTTGTATAATGTGTATTTGAATATGTTTCTTCATATAATAACTTTCCATATTTGAAAGGTTTGTAAATGAGAATGAATTGGATTGTAATGTTAACAAATGTGATTTTTATGTTATGAAAGAAAAGATTAGGCCCGATTTTGATTACTAATTTCTGCATATGCTTATATTGTTCAAAAAAAATTGTAATGAGTTTTAAATGTTTGACCATTCTAGCATGCCATCCTTGTGGGGTACAGACCCGGACATCACTCAGGATGTCAAGTACATGTCTAATGAGAGTAAGGTGCTACAGAACCAGTTTGGCTCCATACCAGGAAGGTCCACGACATATGCTTTACATCTCCTTGTAGGATTAATGGAATATTACAGGGAAAGACATCATAACCTACACGAGATTTTTATTGACTTAGAAAAGGATTGTAACAAGGTTTCAAGGAAAATCATGTGGTGGTGTTTTAAAGTTAAAAGAGTTTGTATGAAAGTATAAAGACTAAATTAAGGATCATAGGAGGAGATACGAGGCATTTTTCTAGCAATACTAGGCTATACCAAGGCTCTTTATTGAGGCCCTTTTGTTGGCAATAGTAAAGGATAAGCTCACCAAGAATATGTAAAGGGATATGCCTAGGTGTATAGTATTTGCTGATGATATTATTTTCGTTGATAAGACAAAAAAGGGTGTCAATGTTAAGTTAAAACTTTAGAGGGTTATGCTAGAATCAAAGGGCTTTAAATTAAGCAAAACTAAGACTGGGTACTTAGAGTATAACTTTTCAGGCCATTAGGGTGACTTTGGATGTGGAGGTAAAGATTAGTTTAGAAGTTATACCATAGAAAGAGTGTTTTATAGGGATGTCAATTTTGACCCAGTCTACCCAGCTCAGCTTGATTTTGACCTAGGTTGAGTGGGCCATGAGCAGGCCATAGGCTAATGACCCGATCATTACTTCAAAAAATGACGTCGTTTTTATTTTTTTAAAAATATAAAGTGGGTCAGGTTGGCTTGGCTCTCCGATGGCCCATTGAGTTACATATCTAAAAAATTTTGAAGGAGAAATCATATGCATTTGAGGCTTTTAGAAGTTTATATACGCAAGTTTCCAATCTGAAAATTTTGATAGTGTTGAGAATACGATCAAATCATAGAAGGGAGTTTGAAAATGCAAGTTTCAACAAATTTTATTAGAAATATGGTACCATATAAGAAATTTCAGCACCTAAAACTCCTCAACAAAATGGAGTTACCGAGAGGACGATTAAAATGTTTCAAGAAATGGCCATATCTATGTTAAATGGAAGAAAAATATCATCGAGATTCACGTTACATAAGTAAATGCGTATATCTCAGAAGTAACTTAAACAAGACGTTATATGAACTTTAGAAGGGAAAGAAACTAGATATCAACTACTTCTATATATTTGGCAGCAAGTGTTATATTCTGGGAGATAAATAACAGCTCGAAAAGTTTAAGAGTAGAAGAGATGAAAGGATCTTTATTGGATATTTAACACATAACAAGGCATATGGGTGTCTAATCAAAGAATCGAAACAGTGATGACATCCATAAATGTTATGGTGGATGATATACATCAGATAATTGAAAAAGTAATTGAAGAAAATCTTCAAAACCAACCTCACAAATTAGCCTAACAATGCAAAGACTTAAAAGCCAAAAACTACCCAAACCTACAGTTAATTATTATAGGTGAAGGAATTGTCCAGATAAGGATAAGTCCATTGCTTTAGAAGAAGGAGCCATCCATGTACCTAATGATGAAATAATTCTTTTGAATGATGAAAACACATAGGAAAATGATCTTAATAGGGATCCACCATCACGTATAAGAAGAAGTCATCCTATTGAGAATGTAATCAGAGAGGTCAGTGATAGAAGGAAGACAAGAGACAGAAATATAATAGATTATCTAGAACTTGCAGGACTTTTATATTACACTTCTTCATTCGAACCTTAAAATGTGAAAGAAGCCTTACAAGATAAGTTTTGGACAACAGCTATGCAAGAAGAATTGACACAATTTGCTCACAATGACGTTTGGAAATTGGTGACAAGACCATCAGATGTAAATGTGATCGGGACAAAATGGGTATTTATCAATAATATCGATGACAAAGGTAACATGAATAGAAATAAGGCAAGGTTAGCGGCTCAAGGTTATTCTCATATTAAAGCAATTGATTTCAAAAAAAAATTTGCGCTTGTGGCAAGACTTGAATCAATTAGTCTACTATTGGGTATAACATGTGTGGAAGACTTCAAACTCTATCAACTGGATGTAAAGAGCACATTCTTGAGTGGGTTATACAAGAAGAGGTATATGTCAAGTAGCTGAAAGGTTTTATTGATTTAGCACATGTTGATTACATTTTCAAGCTAAAGTAAGCTCTTTACGATCTTAAATAAGCGTCTAGGGTTTAGTATGAAAGGCTTACTTAATATATACTCAAACAAGGCTATGAACGAGGTAATGTTGACAAGACCCTATTTCTTAACAAATTCAAATCTAATTTGATGATTGCATAGATTTACGTTGAACATAATGTGTTTAGTTCCACTCATCCAAAGATGGTGAATGAATTTGTAGAGTTGATGATGCATCAATTTGACATCAGCATAGTAGGTGAATTGAATTTCTTTTTAGGTTTACAAATTAAACAAGTGAAGGATGGTATCTTCTTATCACAAACTAAATATGCAAAGAATTTAGTGAATTTTGGTCTTGAGAATGCATTGTATGCTAAAACTCCTAAGAGTGCATCTATCAAAATGAACAAAGATGACAATGGAAAAAGTATCGACGTACACCTATATAGAAGCATTATTGGAAGCCTACTTTACTTGACTGCAAGTAGATTGGATATTTTTTATAGTGTTGGAGTATGTGCTGGTTATCAATCAAACATGAAAGAGACACACTTGACAGCAGTAAAGAGGATTATCAGGTATGTCAGTAGTACTTCCGAGTTTGCGCTATGGTATTCACGTGATTTTACTTCATATTTCTTTAGGTATAGTGATGTAGACAGGGCTAGAAATTTAGACGACCCAAAAGCATTACAGGGGTTGTTTCTTTCTGGGTGATAATATGATCTAATGGCATAGTAAGAAGCAAAACTCTATCTTCTTTTCAATAACAGAAGTGGAATATATTGCCACAGGTAGTTGTTGTTCACAGTAGTTGTGGATGAAACAAATGTTGGAAGATTATGGAATTGATCAAAGTGTTTTGACTGTTATATGTGATAACAAGAGTGCTATAGACATCTCGAAAAAACCCGTTCATCATTTTAGAACCAAACATATCGACTTAAAGTATCACTTCATTCGTGAGCTTGTAGAAACCAAAATTGTAGTTCTTTCATATGTACCAACTGAGAAGCAACTGGCTGACATTTTTAGGAAACCTCTTGATTTGATCAGATTTGAATTCCTTCAAGAGGCTTTAAGATAATGTGTTAGGGGGGAAGGGAATTAGAAAGTGACAAAATCCCTAAATTTTATTTCTTTCTTTTGTTGTTGCCCGTACACCCCTCTTCCCTCTTCTTTCATTTTTTTTTTGAAATTTCACCTCTACACTTGGTTTAGCTCTCCTCTTCTTTTTCGATTATTGGGTGTCTCTCACTACAAAGTCTTCTTCTATCTTCAGTATCTCTCACTTAGATCTCCCTACTGACATCTACCTTCTTCCTTTTTATTAGGCATTCTTATTTTTGGAGCTATCATGGGTAAATCAAAACATCAAGCTTTTACTTCTCATCTAGATTTGTCACCGATGACCTCACTTCCCTCACCCACCATCCCTTCTCAACGTTCTAACTATTTACGAAAAAACCCACCTCATGGAAGGACATCAACTGGTGTCGGGTCATCCTCAGTAGTACCCATTGACATTCCCGATCCTTTATCTATTCGAGAACAACCATCAGTCAATACTAATTTGTTACGGGTGTTGTCCTCTATAATAATGGAATCTGACTCTGATTCGAAAGAGAATACCATGAAGACTATTGCTCATATCTCTACGGTTAGGTCATCACCAATTTCCACTCCATTTGTTCCTCAGAGATTGGTAAAACAAGTAGCTTGAAAGTCGTTCTGACCCCCTCGCCGACAATCTCCGGTCAAAAGTTTAGTTGATAATGATTTATCATATAAGTTTTACTCTTTTGCTACAAAACATAAATGGGATTCCATTGTAAAAACCAGGTTAGTTCTTGATCATCCTATAAATTTGGATGAATATCGACAATTTTGTTTAGATATTATATTAATTAAAAGAAATTTGTTGACATTGTTATCAAAACATTATGACTTTGAATTGGTTAGAGAATTTATTATAATCTTGATAAAGATGTCTTGAATGATTCTACCTTGAGCTATCATGTTGTATATATAAAGGGTACTATGGTTCAATTGATCCAGATATGTTGAATACATTTTTGGGGTTTGATAATTTGCTTAGTGACCAATTATATGATGATGATTGGGTTATGACTAATGATATGATGGCCACTGTTTTAACCAATGGTGAATTGACTTCTTAGCCATCTTCTTCTGCCTTGTGTGCAGATGCATTGTCGCAGAAATATTTTGTGCTCCATAAGCTTGTGTTGGCAAATTGGTTGCCAAGTACTTAAATGGTTTCAATTTATCCGGCTCAGGCTAAGTTAGTTTATACCATTGGTACTGGGAAAATTTTCAATTTGGGAAGAATCATTATTGAGGCAATGATTGCAATTAGGAGTAAGCCTCACTCTTTATTATATTTTTAGTGCTTGATTACATAATTTTTGTATGTCAGTGGTGTTCCTTGGACGACATATAGTGTTCTTGAGCCTATGACATTGCTAAACATTTTGCCTTCAATCTTGAATGTGAACAAGAAAGCTCAGGTGGTCAACTTGCCTTATTCCTCGTCTAGGGCATTTTTCAAGTATGTTTAGACGCACTATGTCAATTAAAGTAGCAGATTCTTCGCTTTTCAGTTGATTACTAGCTGTTCTTTTTGACATATTTTGTCCCAAGGGGAGAACTTGGATGTTTTCTTGGCATAATTGAATGCTTTGTTTGAATCATTATGGTTGTTTTTTATTAACTTCGGATTATTATTTATTCAGATATTTGTTAATTGCTTATGTGAACTTGATGAATTTAATGTTATGGAAATTTAATGTGGTAGTATTGTCACCTGCAACCAAATCAATACCAACTCTAATAATGAAATATGTAGTTAGTGAGAAGTTGAGATCGTTCCCACGAGGAATCTATTGGTAAGTGTTTCACGAGTTAAAACTAAAACAATTTGAGAGGGGGTTGAATTAAAGTGATTTTAAGAAATTAAAAATGATAAAATTGGAAATAAGCCAAAATAATCAAACCTGGAAAATTAATGAACTAACCTTAGTTTCGGGTCACCTATGTTATCAAACTAGTATGGATCATTGATATAAGAAGAAGTCCATTTACAAAAACTCATTGAGTGGCGTTCTCTCTTAGGATTGAATGAATAGAAACATGTATTCTAATCACTCTTATTAACCAAAAACTTAGATACGATCTTAAGTTTGATTAAGTAATAGCTTTAAGAACCTAGAGAACCAATGAGCAAGACAATGCACACATGATATATATTTAGTTTAGATAAGTATCCTTCTTAGAATTTTCCAATCCCTAACATAAAGATAGTAATCCTAATTGCAACTTTAGATTAGCAAAACTAAAAGTCAAATCCTACTAATCTGGCTGTAAATTAAATTAATCAATTCTTAGTTGCACACCCTAAAGATCAATCAATTTAATCATAAAAGGTAATACAAAAAACACTTAATATTCGTCAATGAAATAAAATTTATTCAAAAAATCTTACACATATTAGAGGATAATGTTGGTTTCTTTTAACCAAGAAGAATGATTCAGCTACTCATATCAGAGATAAAAGCCTAACAGAAACATAACAGAACATATGGTCTCCATCTCTGCACTTTTCCAAAAAAATATGAAAACTCTAGCAAAACCAAACAAAATGTGAAAGTTCAGATGTCTAGAAGGGTTTTTTTTTGTCATTCCTCTTATTGTTATTTTTATTAGATACACCTCCCCACAAAATCAGGTGGCAAATCCCCAAAGAAAACAACTTGATTTCCAAAACAATTATAATCTTAAATGTATCAAATCTGTTTTCAAATCAAACTCTACAAATAAACTTTTACTTTGCACCTGCCCACACTTAGTCAAAAACTTTTTTGTCAACTTAGAATTCGAATTGCCTTTGCTTTTCATGTATCTTTTTTATTCAAATTTATCTCCCATGTATTAAAAATCATCTGAAAATAATTTAAAAACAAACCTATCAATTTTAAATCAGAATTTCAATACTGTAAAGAGATTTATATCCAAAATTAGCATAAAAATGATAACTTATCAAATTCTCCCACACCAATCTTTTGCTCGTCCTCGACAAACTACACGTGCAATCAATTGGCCAACTAATCAACTTTTTTTATTCTGAGTCTTAACACAATAAATAGTGCACACTTCAAAGTTAAACAATTTTGTAATCAATGAATACCTCATTAATCATTCAAGTAAATATAAACAAAGTCAATCTAAGGTAATCATATTTCAAAAACTAGCACATAATTATAGCAAACTCTCACAGATTGGATTTCACTCAAATCACTCAAATGTTTATTGGTTTAGTTTTTCACTCAAATTCTTCTAATGCAAATATTCTACCATATGCTTGCATTTTCACCAACTTTTCACCACTTGAAATACAAACATGCACAAATCAAAAGGGCTTTATTCAAGGTTTTATTGGGTTATAGGTAAAGGTAAGGATTGATAAACAGAAAAGGGCAAACATCATAAACATTAGCAAAGCTTCAACCTCACCAAATTAACCTGCATAGTTGGAAAGTGAAGGGGGTGAGTACACTATGTACTAAGTGAGCAGGAAAAACATATATCGCAAACAAAACTCGGTACACATCAAGATGGTCTAGATAACCTGAGGACGGTTTTTTTCATGCATCTAGCATACACATAACCATATATGAAGTGAACATATATGACATAGAAACACATAGGCTTAGCCTATGAATCAACTTATACTAGTTAGGAACCATATAGGCCTAGCCTATTAATCACTCATCCAGTGAACATAGGTTCTAGTTTCAATACACAAGGGCAGAAAAGTATCACGTGTATAAACCAAATCTCGTCTAGAAGCCAAATCTGAGAATAGGCCAAAATAGTTATATTTGTCACCACTAGTTGGCCAAACTAGTGTGTACACCCACTGATTCTTGATGTTGGCTCGAATTTCATCTATGGTGAGTCCAGACTACGGTCAACAAGAGCATCATAACTCTCGGTGATGACCTCATTAGTGACCAGACCTCTAGTTGTGCAATCACCTGCAAGTCCCGTAGAAAGATGTCAATACAAGGACTCGAATTTAATTTACCAATGTTAAGGATACGGGGGTCGCTTAATCTGTTGTGCCTATCACACGAATGACCAATCATTACCTCACCAATCACAAAAATCATATACAAATATTAAGTGCTAAAGTCAAGGAAGGTAGCATGCTTTTATTTATCGGTCCAACCAATAAAATGGAACCTTATCATAACTCTAAGCCAAAAGAGAACACATACACGCATCATACATGACTCGGTTATGCATATGTAAGTTCCAAAACATTATTTCATTGGCAATAAAAGTCATCTTTTGCACTCCAAGTGTAAAGTTGTTCAAAAATGTAGTTTCAGAAAATAAAATGTTGTCCTTTACATTTCAAGTGCAGGTTTGTTGAAAACAATATCATTTCTCAAAATACGTAATAAAAATATCAATTGCACTCCAAATGCCAGGAGTTATTCAAAATAATGTTGCTTATTAAATACATAAGTATACTAGCATCTATTTGAGATTCAATTCTACTATGCATTCCTAGGTTCAAAATTCATATACAAGTCATCATACATGTCTTGGGATGTCCTAATCTCATTTTGAGAGATATGATTTTCCCAACTCACCTTTAAAAAGGTGTACACTCCTTTAATAATTCTCGCTACGAGTTCCTTGATCTACAGCTCCCGAGCCTTTATATATATAAATATATAATGTATTTACTACTCAAACATGTATCTCATATTTTTACATCACCACATAAGTGTATAAAACGCAATATCATTATCTTTAAGCTCTAGGATTCGTCATTAAGCTTCTCACATGGTTACTTCCCTTATTATTCACATAAGCTTTCTTTTGCATTTTCTAAGGCAGTTAATGCATTTGATGGAATACTTACCCATTTCAAAGCATAATTAAGCACATTTTTATCCAAGTTTATTAGGCCACTAATCATCAATCTAAGAAAAAATTCAAGTTTACTCTAAGTAAACATGAAAGCCTCTTTTCGATGCACACCATTACAATCCTTAAATCCTAAGCCAAGTTCACTTAAGCATTTTATTAAACATCTAATGTGCATGACTTTCAAGTCATATTTTTAAGACTTTATCATAGTAATTCATGCTTCTATCTTGTTGTATAACAAAAACTTCCAATAACAACACATATTACCACTCCATTCAATTCAATTCCCTTCATTTAAGTCATATTCATCATAATTATACAACTCATTACATTAGTTCATTTCTTCCCCCATCATTTCAGTTAAGCCTTATCCAATATGCATCTTCTTTATTTTTCATCATCAATTCACATTATACATACACAATTAACACCATATAATTCATTTAAACCATCAATTTCAAAAGATATTCAAAA
>JANSVB020000035.1:270070-280810 GCA_025504935.2 Erythroxylum haughtii
GACCTAGTCCTTGTGGATCGACACTTGATTGCTACAACTAAACCTGTGCACTTGCAGAGCCTATCAGTACTCCTATATATACTGAAACTAAACTTGATAAGGATGAAGAAGGCAAGGCTACAAATTAAACAAAGTATAGAAGAATGATTGGGTCACTACTATATCTTACAATCTCAAGACTAGCCATTATGCTTAATGTGTTTCTTTGCACACGCTTTCAATCAAATCTAAGAAAGGCCACCTTCAAGCAATCAAAAGGATCTTTTGATATCTTCAAGGAACTATAGATTTTGGATTATGGTATCCAACAATTGATTCTTTGAACATAGTTGGCTATTGTGATGCAGATTATGCAAGTGATAAAATCGATCGAAAAAGTACAAGTGGTCACTTTTAATTTCTTAGAGGATGTCTAATTTTTTGGTCTTGCAAGAAACAAAATTGCACAACGCTATCAACAACTAAACCGGAATATATAGCAACTACCAGCTGTTGTACTCAAATCTTATGGATGAAGCATCAACTCCAGGATCTTTCTCTAAACTTTAATCATATTCTTATATTATATGATAATAATAATGTAATAAATCTTTCGAAAATCATATACATCATTTTAAGACTAAGCATATAGAAATCAATCATCATTTGCTTAGAGATCATATTTTAGAAGGTACCATTGATCTTTTGCATGTTAATATTGAAAATCAAATAGTTAAAATCTTCACTAAGCCACTCTTTGAAGATAGATTTTGTAAGTTAAGAAAAGAGCTTGGTATTGTAGACCATCTGACATTATATCTGTATGAATTTTCCATGTTACTTCTAGAGTTATACATTAACAGGATCCTTCTACTTTAGAAGGCTCCTCCCAGTTTTGAGAACTCCTCGTAGTAAGCTCCTTCCACTTTAGAAGGCTCCTATCGATTTAATAGTGCAGTATACATTGTCCTAAAAAGGAAGTCATTCATGGCATCGTTTCATCATTTACACAAATGTGTGCACAGTTCTGATAAATGGTTGTATAGGACTAACATAAGATATGCAGACGATCCACTTCCTCATTTAGCGTGTACGACTATCCTTCTTCACTCTAAATCAACACTGAAAAATCACTTATTACTCTTTAAGTAAGCTTCGTTCTTCAACTCTCCTCATTGTTCTTCGAAGCACCACTCTTTACTCACGACATTCTAACTCTCTACTTTTATCTCAAATCTTCTATACCTCACCCACCGTTCTTACAATGGCACTAACTAAATCAAAGGGACAGAAGAAAACCAATGCTTCAACTTCAAGCCATGAATAAACTCTCGCTTATGAGTCTTCTTCTCTATCTCCAATTATAGGCCCTCTGAATACTCCTATTGAACCTATCTTTATTTCCTCTAAACCCCAAATTTTAGAAACACCCTTTCAGGAAACTCTAGAGGAAAGAAAAAGGAAAATTTTGGTTATGCTTTCCATAGAATCAGACTCAGACTCCTCCTCTAAAAACAATGAATCTTTAACTAGATAGCAATTTGTCTCTGAATCTAGTGGAGAAGAAGAAGAAGAAGAAGAAGAGAAAGAAGAAGAAAAGAGAGAAAAAGATGAACAAGAAGAGCAAGAAGAAGAAAACGAAAAAGAAGAAGAAGAGGAAGAAGAAAAAGAAGTAGAAGAATCCTCGAGAGAGGGGAGCAAACAAGAAAAGTAAGATTTCATATACCCATTCTTACTCTAACCAATCATACTCCTTCCACTTCTCCTCTATCTACTACTCCTAAAATTGATCCTAAGGATAAGAAAGTGCCTAACTAGGATGTAAACAATGATGGATCAAATGAAGAACTGACTCTGTTATTAAAGAGACCATGGACTAGAGAAAATATCACAAAACAAGCTCTATAAGAAGAAAGGAAGAAGAAGAAGAATCAAGGAAAAGAAAAGGAAAATCGTCTTTATTCAAGGAAAAGATTGAGGAACAAATTGTTAGGGATGAACCAGCATTTAAAGAACTTTTTTTAAGAAATCCCTAAAGCCAAGAGAACAAAATCAAAGAAACTCATTATACTCCGGAAGGGAAAATCTTCAATTTTGATAAAGTTCTTCCAATCGATGGAAGCTGAAGTAAGGTACAAAATGTGCTATAAGAAAAGAAAGGTGGTAGTAGGACGCATCTTGCCTCCCCACCTATTCGATGATATCGTTATTCTCATCACACCCTTGTTTCTTACTATTGGTTAGGAAATATTTTTAAATTTGGACAAAATAGTGTCTGATGAATTAGTAAGATGTTTTTACACACACATGAGAAGAGAAGAAATTAATGAGAAGTTGACAATCATCTCGTAGGTATGTGAGTGTGAAATCTTGGTTATAGAGGAAATCTTGGGGAACATTTTGGGTGTAATTCCAATTGGTAAGACTGACGTTCCCTGTCACCAATGGGATATTGTTGACATTGATCTAGGAGAGGCTATGGACTTTATATGTCTACCTTCAAAAAGAGCGCACAAAGGGAGACCTTAGTGTAAACACTTAGACCTACTACCAAGATATTTTGCTTCCATTTTATCTACTTCAATTTTTCTAAGGAGTAGCTCAATAGAAAGATGCAACCTTTTGAATACGTATATGGTCTACAACCTTTTAAAGGGTAATAAGATGAACCTCCCAATGATGATTATGAAGCTTTTGGTGGACAGGAGAATTCATAAGAATACCATTAGTGACCAACCGTATGGGATGTTGTTAAACAAAATTTTTGCTTATCTTGGAGTGTCGTTTGACAACCTAAATTGGTATGAGCTTGCAAAGTTCCATTCTTTAATTCCCTACCAATTCGGCTGCAAGCTAAAGGACAATGTGTGGGTAAACAAGAAGACAGAAGAGCAACAGATCTTTTAATTCCTACCCTACAAAAGTTAGCTCCTGTTCCTCTCCAGAGCTCCAATGATGTGATCCTTCAACATCTAAAGGAAATTCTTTCCAATCAAGATCACGTGCGTAACCAAATAGACAACATGGAAAAACCAATTCATGACTTGCAAATGTTGCTTAGAAAAATATCTAATTAATGTCTCTGATTTTTGTTTGGTCTATTCTTACATACTTATGATCTATTTTGTTGCCTTAGTCACTCTTCCTCATTTTTTTAATAATGACAAAAGGGGAGAGAATTAATGATATTCTTTGCCTTGATGATATATTTGCTATTAAATCAATATTGCTTTGATGATATGTTTTCCATTGATAATATATTCTACTGAAATATTTTTAAATCTGTGATAAACTAAAGATAGGCAACTTCTTTTAGAAGTTAGACTCCTTCTAAATATAACTACGAGTACAGTTTACAGGTATCCTTCGAAACCCTTTATTCTTTATTTGAATTTTGAAAATATATCTATTATTGTTTATCATCATCAAAAAGGGGGAGATCGTTAGCTCAAGGTTTATAATTAATGATTTTGATGATAACTATATAATATTTCAAAATTTAAATTGGATTTATGTCTTTATATAGGCAACGATACAATTCTTAAAAGGAAATAAAATCATGAAATAATTGCTTTCTTTCTTGCAGGAACCTTCTTTATACTCTTGCCTTTTTAGAAATGATTTCATGACATCCAGAAGGATCTTACTAATTCAACCTTAACATAACATTCTTCTTAACATCTAATTATCGAAGATTTCGGCAGAGATAATATCGAAGATTAAGCAATAACTAGTTGAAGAAAATAGTCTACTTAAGGAAGAACCACTGTATTTGCGAGATACATATACATACAGAAAAATCAAGGAAGCCAAGTTTTTTATATACATTCACAGTATCAATACTTTTGAAAGTCATATTATTATTAAATCTCTTGTGTTCTAGAAAGTGATAATTCTTTTGAGAGAGTGATCATTGAAGCTTATATTGAGCAAATTATTTTGTCATTCATTGAGAGCTTGTAAAGACTAGCAAAATACTACTACTGTGGAAGGTTGAAGAACCTTGAAAAATATATACTTGTGAACTTGAAGAGGCTCATCAAATTACTACTTGATTTTTATAGTGAAATACTCAAGTTGAATAATTGGAAACTAGACGTAGGCTTCGATGTAAGCCGAACTAGTATAAATCTACTTTTAAATTTCTGCATTATTAGATTTTGAGAGGCTCCTTTAGTTTTTTAATAGGCTCCTTCTATTTTTATATCGCAAGAGGTTTCTTTTAAAATTTAGCAAGCTCCTTTCTTTTTTAGTGCTAATAGGCTCTTATCGATTAAAAAAAGGCTCCTATCATTAGCAAGCTTCTTTCGATTAATTGGCTCGTTTCTATTTGAGCATTAAGAGGATCCTTTCAAAAGTTTATAGGACCCATTTATTTATAAAATTATTTTGTTTAGCATGATCTTATCAATTTAAAAGTACTTTAAATTTTTTATTACACACAATTGACCCCCTTTTGCATGTCCTTGCTTTATCAAGGCCTAATCTCCATATTAGACACAAATTCAAAACAACTTATCTTTTAACAAGTCCAATTAAAATAAACTACCTACTTAATGTCAATTATATTGAAAATGGGGACATATTGTTTCACATTGTCACTTTCGATACTCTAAATCCCAAAATTGACAATTTGACTCTTCATATGCTACCAATAACGGTAATACAAAATTCTATGCCATAAATATTCAATCAAATCTTTAAAGAAGTCAGCAAAGGCATTACTTCTTGGATTTCTTTAAATTCTTATATGGTTAAGATGTATTAGCAGTTAGAATAGCTATAAGCTTATCACCTCCTCCTAGTCCCTAAGCCAATCATTCCTTTCATCTAGAAATTTTTCTTTCCCCACCTTCATTGTTCTTAACCCTCTTAGCCTCAAACTAATAAGATAAAATTTTCTTTCTTGCTTTCTCAGCCTTTGATTTGTGAATGCTTTCCATAAAGACATGCTTATTCTTGAAGACATTACCTTTCACTTTCATAGTACATATGTTTATCAATCTTCTTGGCCTCTTTATACTTGCAAAGCAAATGCCTTAGGACACACATCCTTCTCAACTACTAATATTGTTTGGTGCTCTCCATCACAATAACATGTGAACTCTTATTCCTCCTCTGCCCAACACTAATATCGTTAGTTATAAATGGAATTTTTTACATAAATAAAACCCCAAAGTTGATTACAATACCACCTTCAATCCAATTATCAAAACCACTATCATTTGTATCATTCTAACTTTGGCACTCTCTCGTAATTGGTTTATTTATCAACTCGATATTAATAATTCCTTTCTTTATGGTTACCTTTCAAAACCAGTTTATATGTCTCACCTCCTGGCTTTATAAATGCTCACCATCATTAATGAAATAAAAAACAAAAAGCAAAAAACTAGAAAAGTAGAAGAACCAAGAAGAGAGGTAACCTAATGCTAAAGAAATCGTAGAGCTTACTAATGCTAGAGAAGAAGACAACTTCATCTTTGGTGTTGCAAAATATCACAAAGGAGGATGAAGAAAACAAAGGAAGAGGATCCTTAGGCAAAGTCAAATGTAGAGAGCCTAAGATTGTTTGACTCGCGACAATCCAATAAAGGATAGATAAAAAGGAAGAAAATGAAAATACTTATTGTAATATGTTATTTCAATTATGGTGTTGAGTAATGTGTTGTAAATGCATTTTATAGAGTATAATCTAGTTATGATATACTAGATTAATTTAAGTATTTAAATGTATTATTGAGGTTATAATGAAAATCACGGATAAACTGGGGATGGTTCTAGACTTGACAAAAAAAATTTCGAAAAAAGCTCCAAAAAGCTACATAATGAGTTTGAACGAGCTTTAAAGGCCCCGAAATGTGTTTTGAATATTTAGATGACACTTTTGAATGAAATCTGGATGATTTCTTGCTGATTTCTAGATTCAATCCAAAAATTCTTCCAGACAACCTACAAGGTTACTAAACAATTTTGAAATACAATGAAAAGCTCCAAATTAGGATTGGAGTCCCTAGGAATTGAAATGAGTCAAAATAGAGGATGTTTGAATACAAATCATCTAAAATTATTGGACTAAAATGCCCTTTTTGGAAAATAATGGGTATTGATGATTTTAACTCATTCAAAATTTTTAAAAACATCCAATCAATAAGTATCAACTCTAATTAGAGCTTTTCATGGTTAATTTGATGATAAGATGGTTGTGAAATATTTTCAGGATTTAATTTAGTTAGTTGGTGAACTAAATGCAATAAAGAAAAATTTGGTCTTTTTACATGATATTAGTGGATTGATGAGTCATTAGAGATGATCAACGAGAAAATGACGTGTGTGATAAGTCATTAGTGATGACAAATAAAAAGGTGACATGTGTAATCCATTAAATGAGTATAAAATAAACATTTTGCTTCATTCTTTTATCATGGCCATGAGAGTGAATGGAGAGTGTCGTTAAAGAGCCCAAAAACTAAACGAAAATAAGAGACAAGCAAGGTGGGTTCGCCCATTGTTGGAAAAAGGAGGGAAGAGAGAGAGAAAAGGAAAGAAATAGTGGAGAAGAAAGGATCGGTTATGGCCATGAAGAAGTTATCCAAAGTGTTTTTCATGCTCTTCTACCTCCAATCAAGCATCCAATAAAGTTGCATAGTCATTCAAGTGAAGAAGAAGAAGAATAAGAAGAAAATGGGTTGGTAAGCTTACTAATCTTGTTGAAATTTTTTATTTGTCGGGTTATAGGTCAAATTTGGTTTTGATAGTGTAAATTGCACCCTTTTGATGAGATATTAAGGTTTTATTACAATGGGAGCATTTGGGAGAAGAAAATCACATGAATTTAGCTAATGAAACCTTGGTCAAAGTTGGTCAAAGGTGAGATCTATTACCTAAAGTGTTTTATTTTTTCATTTGATGATTGAAGGTTAATGAATGACGTTGGAAAGTTAGTTTAATGATGAAAGAATGAAAGAAAAATCATAGAAATGATTGGATGAGTTTTTGTCCATCTCTAGGGTTGTTAATGTGATATGTTACAAACTCCTATTTTGATGTTTTATGATGTTTATAGCATGATTTTGATGCTAATGAAGTAAAGAAAAGTAAAGGAATTGGTATTAGTTGAAATTCAACTTAAAGTGTATATGGAAAGTAATGAATTTGACATGGTTTATGGTGTATTTGATTAGAAAATGTGTTAAGGAGTTGAATGTATTCGTATTAGGTTTTCATATTGAAAAACGAAACCAATTGAAGGATTTCTAAGTGGTGAAACGGAAACTAATAAGTTGTGAGTGTATTTTAATTCTTTTATATTACTAAATTCTTTGTAAATGAATTGATGACATGTGATTGTATTTTAATTGTTTTATAGTACCACATTCTTTGCAAAAGAATTGATGACATGTGAGCATATTTTAACTATCTTATATGACTAAATTCTTTGCAAAAGAATTGATGACATGTGATTGTACTTTAAAATGATTTTATGCAAATGGTTTTCATTTGATCATGAAATGAATATTTATGTTAAGTTTTTATGCAAATGATATTTTACAAGTGAATCTTGCTAGCATGAGTGTATGCTTTGACAATATATGAGTTTTAATTTAAAAGTTAAATTTTATATGATTGGGAGTTACATTGAACTAATTCAATTATGAATCCTCCCATACTTGATTTACAAAATAAGATGAGTCGTAAATGTAATAGTTGCTTTTGCTTATAGTATACCGCTAGGCTTTATACATGTTATTATACCAATATATTTATCGTAGTTAACCTATTACAGGTAGCCGATATAGAACCAGCTCTGTGAATAGTAGTTAACCAATTATGGGTAAACAATGTGGAACCAGCTTCATGACTTGTTATGAGTAAAAGATGCAAAACCAGCTCCGTAACTGTCGGTTTATAACAGTTAACTTGTTACAGGTAAGCGATACAAAACCAGCTCTATAAATAGTGGTTAACCAGTCACAGGTAAGCAATGTAGAACCAGCTCCATGACCCTAGGCCTAATGTACTCTACGGTAAAGAAACTAGTGGTGGGCTATGTTGAGTAAGAAAATTCATGTAATAATAATGCCGCCGCTATTTATTTTTAAAAGTTATTTGGGAGATACCATATAGTACCAATTTTAGTGGTTGACTTATTTTCAGTATAAAAGTTTTCAGAAAACTTATTGCCATCATTGTTTATTGTTTAAGAAAAAATGGAAAATGGAAACTTGTATATTATAAGTTTAATGTTGAAAAGCATTTTGGAATAATATTTCAGAAAATTTGAAATTGTATTTTACGAAATGTATATTATCAGATTTGATGATGCATGAATAAATTGTTATGAAAAATGTTTTACCATGAGCTTATGATTATATGGGAATACTGCAGTTGTGTTATTATAAAAAAAAATTAGTAAACTGATTACACTTATTGAACTAGTTTAGCTCACCCTTACTTTTATGTTTTTAAACAAATCACCCCAAATATACGTACAAATGTTGCAGTAATTGGGACTCTGCCAAAGGATTAGTTGTATCGTCAGGCGCTGCTATGCTTGCCTTATCCTTTTTATGTATGTGTTTGCTTGAAATTGGCTTAGTTGCATATATATATATTGGAAAGGGTTTAAAAGTGTGATTTTGTAAATAATTGTGGGATTGCAAATATCTTTTTCGTAATGAACTATGAGGGCTTTGATCCTTAATGATATTCTTAAAATGTTGAGAATTGTATGTTTGAGGATGTTTGTGAGTGGACTTGAAGTCCAAAATTTCTAGTTGAGAAATTGGTAAGAATATAGAAGTGATTTGAAATTTTACAAGACTTTTGAAAATTTTGGGAATGTCAAAATGCAGTCGTTGTGCTGCCATAATTTTTAATAAAATTTTAAAAAAAGGTTTCCCACTATTTTCTGCATTTTTAACTTTTAAAGTACAAAAAGTTTTTAATAGTTGAACGGCTTGGCTTTGCGGAAATCCTTCAGTGGAGTTATTCATCAATTGAAAGGCTACTGTGGGGTCATTGGGAGGGCTCTACTTGGGCTCCAAACGGGAAACTTTGGGATGGATCCTTTCACTTATAGTCATTTGTTTTTAATCCAACTTAGAGTAAAACAATGTCATTTTAAACTCTATAATAAAGAGTTAGGTTTCGAGTTAGTCTAGGCTTAGTTTACCAAGCCTCAGTCTAACCCAAATCCCAATATTTGAAAATAAAAAGGAACTATGCCTAGCTCAAAGTTCGGTCAAACCAAGTGGAGCCTGTTAACTTAAGACCGAGTTAGTTCAAGCCAAACCAAGCTTGAGCCCTCATGCCAAGCCTAAGGGTCTCAAATAAGCTTCTAAGGCTTGGTTTCATTGTTTGAGTCAAAAGCTTAGTGGTCTCAAATTTACCTTCTCCAAATCTGATACCTCTTTTTTTATTTATACAATCTCATCTTGTAGTACCTTTCTTTTAGTTTATATGGATGATATCTTAGTCAAAGGTTTTTCAGTCTCTTTCATTATCATGCTTATACATGATCTCAACTTCGCCTTCTCTATAAAAGAATTAGGTCCACTTCATTATTTCCTTGGAATTGAAGCTTAAACCATTCCTTGTGGCTCTTTCTTACTCAAACACAACACACTTAAGATTTTCTTCTTCGCATAGACTTTGACAAATCCAAACCTATCCATACCTTTATCACCCACACTCTTCCTCTCTTTAAAATCCATAATGTTTCACTATTTGATCTTACTGAGTATTACAGTACTGTTGGTATTTTCCAATATCTTTTCTTTACCCGATCTAACATTTAATTTGTTGTTAATAGAGTCTCCCAATTTTTATAATGTCCCACTAACATTCACTAGTCTATGGTACAATGGATTCTACACTCCCTGTGGTTCTCCCTTTCTCATAGCATTCATTTCACTAAATCTACCTCCCTACCCAGACAAATCTATTATGATGTTGATTGGGTCAGTTGTCTTAACAGTCATCACTCTACATCTAATTATTGTCTAAGGATGTCAATGGGTCGGTTAGGCCAAGCCCAAGCCGCTCCTGGCCTAGCTCGGCCCAACCCATCCTTACTTTTTTATTTTAAAAAAGTACAATATAACATCATTTTTGTCGTTCCAATCAAGTTAGGAGCTGGGCCAGGCCAACCTGTGCTTTGTTGAACAATTTGGTTTGTGGCTTGATCAACTTGGGTCAAAATCAACATCCTATTAATGTCTCGTTCTTGGATATAAACTCATCTCTTAGAGTGCCAAGAAATAACCTACTAGTGCTCACCTAAGCACTAAAGCTAAATACATAATTATTGCTCTTGCATCTGTCGAGTTTTGTTAGATCACCACCCTACTTGGTGAACTGGGTTTATATCACCTCACACCTACTCTTTAGTATGATAATCTTAGTGCTATATTCCTTACTTCGGATTCAATATCTCATGCTCGTACTAAGCACATTAAGAGCCTGTTTGGTTCAACTTTTGGAGAGTGAATAAGCACTTTTTCCACCGCAGAAGCTGTTTTTAAGAAAAACTGAGTGTTTGGCTGTAAAATTCAAAAGCAATTTTGTCATAGAAATAGCTTTTTTAGAAGCTGAAATATAGCTTTTTGAGAAGCTCAAATTTGAAGCTTTTCAAAAAAGCACTTTTTCATGTGGATTTTTCATATCAATTAATGAGTCTATTTTTAGTTACTTTTATATTTATATTTTACACATAATTCCCACAATACCTACAAACACATCTTCACGTTTATTTTGAGA
>JANSVB020000035.1:352224-362891 GCA_025504935.2 Erythroxylum haughtii
ATACATGCATCATGATTTTATACAAAGTTCCAATATTATTGACTAGTATGCTCATGTTTTAATAATTTATATTTTCAGTCATATTCAACCATAAAATGAATCCACTCACTTTGCTCTTGACAAATAACAAATTAGAAAACAAAGAGAATTTTAATGAATAGAGACATAACCTTGACAGTATTCTTCAATATGAACGTATTTCATGGGTATTAACTGAAAATGAGCCTGCACCTTCAGGTGGAGATTCAACTCCTGAGATAGTCTAACAATATGAGCATTGGTTGAATGCTGACAAGACTACTAAGTGTTATATTCTAGCATCTGTCAGTGGCATGTGGCAAAAGAAAATTGCTTGTATGAAAACTACTAGTGCAATGGTCTATCACCAACATGAGATGTTTAGTATGAGGACGAAGTCTGCAAGAGTAAAAGCTATCTAAATCTTTCACAATCTTAGACAAAAGCCTAGTAAACTGATGTGGGATTATATGCTTAAGGTAATCTTTGCGTTCACTAAGGTTGAGATGCTTAGGGCAGACATGGATGCAGATACGCAGATGATTATGATCATCAATAGCTTAAACTTTTCTTTTTCAACAGTTTAAGTTGGACTATGAACTCAACAACAAGGATTACAGCTTGAGTGAGTTGATGAATACCCTTCAGAGTATGGAGGGGATATTAAATATCAAGGCTTATAGGCTAGAAACTAATGTAGCATCTTCTTCTAAGCCCAAAGGTAAGGGTAAACAAAAGAAGAAGGGTCCAACAAAAAAGAAGGCCCAAATAGGGGTCAAGGCCCAACCTATGAAAAAGAAGACCAAAGAGAACATCAAGACAAAATGTTTCCATTTTGATGAGATGGACCACTGGAAAAAAAAACTGTCCAGTCTACTTTGAGTCCCTTAAAAGCAAATAAGGTATGGGTTTCCTAAGTTTGTTAGGAACTAGAAATGTGGTAGAATCATCTGATTCTTGGATATTAGATTCCAGAGCCACTAACCATGTTTGCATTTCTTTACAGGGGTTCTAGCAAAGGAAAAGACTACCTAAAGATCAATTTCAAGTCAAGATAGCAAATGTATCCTATGTTTCAGTGGAATGTTAGTCTAAAAGAATATTTTCACAATTCAAGTAGTTAGTTCGAAGCATATTAGGATAGCCATAATAAGTCTCAAAATTTCTTAAATTAATTGGTTCAAACCCAACATCCAAACCAAAACTTATCATCCACTGACTGGGAGTAATAACATTCCATATTAAATAAATGATAGCAATAAGCTTGGTGAAAAAGACTAAACCCTAAATTAAATAATCGAGAGAGTTGCAATTATTCAACTCAGTTTTTTTGTTTATCATAAGATAAATATGGAAATTTATAAATAACCTATTTATTACTTGTACCAATCTTTCATTACAATTACAGATCATCGAATTCTTAGATAGTGATAGAATAATCAATATTAAATTAAATTGTGAGATTAATCGAATATTAATCATTTATGAAATATGATAACTCAAAACAAAAAATAATTGAATTAAAATATGAATAAAAGTTTGGAACACAAAATCTTACAAAGTTACAACTAGAATATCAAATTCCCTTGGATCATTATATATATATATATAATGCATAATAAATTGGATGCTTTATATGAGTGATATTTTACATGCAATTTTGTGATTCATGAGATGAATAAAATTAAAAATTCCTTATTAAAATATTAAGTACACTTTGAAAACGTGATTATTGTTTTCTATTGTTATAAAAATAAACCAGAATTCTGCTTATTATAGGCTTGTTGAGCAAACTCAAGGTCACTTTAACCTAAACATGTTTAATCTTATAATATTAGGTTCTGCTTAACTAAATTTGTGAGATTCAGATGAGCAAACTCATGATCACATGAATTTTGAGGCAGGGTTAGGAATAACATATAAGATATGTTTTGACAAGAGTTGTCACCTAACGGATCTAGGAGTCATATGAGATGTGATTGATAAAATTGTTATCTACCTAATTTAAGCTTAGTTGGTTTGTTGAGCAAACTCAAGATCAATTAAATTTGAATGGGATCTTAGATCACTAGAAAGATTAGAGTAATCTTTTCGAATAGTAGTGAGGGCTATAATTTAGAATAAAATAGTGGGAGTAACCAAATATATTATTAAAGTCCTAATCTCATTTGGTAGTCATGACTTATAATTAATTACCTGGTTTTTCTTACATTTATGTTTTGTTTTGAGTGGAATTTAGCTTGTTTAGTATAGTTGATACTAAGTCAGTGAACCTAATTTCTTAGATATAGGTTATGTTTGAGAAGAGTTCTCAAAAGTTAAAAAAAATTTGTGCTCATTATGGAATTTTGTTATAAACCTTGTTGAGGATTTGATGTTAAAGTTTTAGAGATATGTCAAAATCATATGGATGACAAAATATATTAACAATTTGAGTTAGACTAATGTCTCATAAAATTTGATGACAACATGTAAGATATATGTCAACATCATGATAGCAAGATGCAAGAGGTTGCATAAAGTAGAGCTGAAAGGTATAGTACCTTATTGGAATTGTTTCATTTAATTTAACCTACTAAAAGCATAATAAAGGACTGGAATTAAAGGCTTTGCTATAGTATGATAATAGTTTTAATGATTGTATGAATTTTCTTGCTTATACGAGATATGATAATGATCATGTGTATTTCTAACTCTTACTTATGAGTATTGGATACTTAATTTGGATTCAACATTATTATAATGTTCAAAGCATGATAAGAAATAGATTGTTGAGTCAAAGTAGTTGATCCAAGTTTATGCAAATAGTTTGTATGTGCTGAATCAAAGGAGACTTATACTTAACATAAATGGCAAGAATATAAAGTTTGATAACTAAGACCATCCTTCTATACCATGTTGGTTAAATCAACATAACAAGAATCATTAAGTTACATACAAGGATATGTGTATTCTTTTGATTATGAATCTATGGAACTTGTGAAACTTGTAAAGTTGAAGAATAATCAAATCAACCTTTGGTAAAAGGATGATGATGATATTGAATTGTTAAATTTATACAGGCGATGTACTAGATGAAATAGCAATTTATAAAAGGATAATACTTATATTTCATTATATTACTAATGACTTTAAGTGATATAGTCATATGTATTAAATGAAATGTTGATTTAAAATTTTAAAAGTTCAAATTATTTAAATCTAAGTAGAAATTAAGCATTGAGAATACTGAAGCACTTCAATGAAATTGTTGTGATGAGTTTTAAATTTTCAGTTATCTATAGAGAATGAGATTTTCTATTGAATACCTTCATAACTGAATTCATAAGAGTATGAATTTATATAAGGAGGAAAAATACAAAATGTGATATTGTAAGATGTAATATTATTCCTTTTATAGCGATGCCTAATACAATGACTTACTTTCAATAGTTCTAATTGAATCAATTAGCAAGATTTCATATTAGATATGAAGCAGTACTTCAGATATGAGTTAAGATATTATATAATGTAATAAAGATGTTTAATACTTAAGATATTAGAGACTTGAGAAGTATAAGCTATCCATTATTCTATGTATGAGTTGATATTTGAGTTCAAGGAGACAAGGATATTTATTTTAGAAGTAAATCCTAATTAAGGTTTATCTTATTTAAAATAATATCATTTGAAGAATGGAAAGGTTATAATGTAGCAATAGTTCCTAATTAAGACATAATACATTTTTCATTTAGTGAAAATGATTAATTAGATGAGGAAAGGATAAATTATACATCATAACTATGATTGGACAAATTAAGTCAAATCACTTTGACATTTCTAATATTTAAGTGGTCAAGACATGTTGTTAGATGTTAATCTTGACCTATGATTATAAATTGTTATAGAGAATTAAAAATAAATTAAAAGGAGTTTTAATTTATTTAATTCTAATTATGAATTAGAATTATAATTTATAACCATTCATAATATATTAGGAACCTAATGGATCACACATCAAAGAACAATTTGTGAAAAAAATCAATTTAATTAAGTTGAACTTAATTATAAAGTTTAAGAAACTTTAAGGATCAACTATGAGATATTTGATTTTATTAAAATTAAATTAAATTAATTAGAATTAGAAGTTGATTTTAATTATAATTAAAGAATTTAAATTTAGTAAAAAATAAAAATCCTAATGATTTTTCTATTAATAGGAAGAACGTTTAGAAGCTAGCACTTTTGTTCTTCCTTTTAAAAGAGTCTTGAGAAATTATTTTGTAGATACCATCAGAAGCTGGACGTTTGAATAACTCATGGTTGACAAATTGAGAAAAGTTTCAAAGGATTTCTAATAGGAGCATGAACAAGGTACTATTTCTTATGAATCGTAATTTTGTTTTATTCAAGTTAATCAATTATCGGGATCCGTTCAAAATTTGTAAAAAGTTTTGTTTTCCCGTTGAGCTTGTGATTTGATCATCGTTAGATTCTACCACAAAGATGCAATGATATTTTAGAAAACATATGATAAAATATACGGTAATCCCAATAACAATACAAAATAGAAGTAATTCTAGTTATGAATATAAGCATAATAAATTAATCCAAAAATATTTTAAAAAATATGAACTAATAACTATAATTTACCATTTAAATTGCTTTTTAATAATCTCAAAACTCTCCATATATGTTGTAATCTTCTATAGATGTGAAATTCGATTTCCGCTGTCATCGCCACGAGTTGCTAATTGAAGCAAAATGAATATGAAACAAAAAAAGGTAACAATGGATGGTCGTATGCATAAAGCTAACTTGTAAAGATTTTTTAAATTAGGTATTTGAGTTTCTAAATTTTTTAATAAATTCAAAAGTTTTTTTGATGGTATGATATGTCTGTTAAATATTAAAAATTAAAAATGTAAATTAAATAAAAATAAAAATTGAATACTTTAATATCTTTGTCCTTTTTTTAAAGGGAGACTAACAAAACAAATTACACACTAAGTCTGGGGAAACAGATTCTCGAAAAATCCTCTAACAGGATAAAGTGGCACTCAATGAGTGTGGTAGTAAAATAAGTGACGTCAACTTCAAAATGACCGGCATAGTTCGCTAGTCAGTCGACGCATCTGTTGCTCTCTCGGTAAATATATCGATGAGCAACAATCCAGTTCCTGGTGAACAACTTGTTAATACTCCGGGCGATGGGAATGAGAGTCTTTGATCGGTGGTCTGAGGAGGATAGGATATCGAACACCACTTTGGAATCTATTTCAAGTTTGATTCGTTGATGGCCCAGATTTCACGCAAGTGTAAGCCCGATGAAAACACCCTAGAGTTCTGCGGTCAAAGATGAACACCAACCAATATTTTGTGAGAACCTGTCAAGCCATTGTCCTGCACTGTCCCGTAGAAGGCCTCCTGCGATGGTTATGAATAAGGACCGTTTGCAAGCTCCATCAGTATTTAGCTTGATCCATCCAGTAGGAGGTTTGCTCCATCCGAAGAGATGCTCTTGTCAAGGTCAATATCCAGTAGTAACAACTTGACTTTGCCACCTGACTGAGTTACAGAGGAGACCTGCATAAGACAAAATAAGGTAACTAGGTGAGGAAGGCCAAGTAAATTGTGCATCGAAAAGGGTCATGTTCCTCCATTGCCAAAGGAACTAACAAGTAATGCCAAATAGGATCGACCAATCATGCCCAAAGACTTGATGGTAGTGTTGGAGATTTTGAACGAGTCAGTCCCGATTTGGCCGAGTGAAAAATTCAGCGAAAACTATATATGGAGGGAAGGTAGTTCACACTTGGTGGGCTTTGACGCAGTCACGCACTGCATGTATCGAGAATTCCTCAAGTCTACAATGATAACATGCTCTATCCGTAGTGTATTGCCTACGGACATGATGTTGGTTCGTGAGTAGCCGATCGTGAGCGAGAAGCCAAAGGAAGAAACGAATGAATTGTGGGCCCTTTCATTGCCAGATGACCTTCCAAACACCATGGGTCGAGGCTTCATCCTGACCTATGCTCATGGAATATGTAGAAGCTACGATGAATTGACTTGTGTCAGAGCTCCCCCAGATCAATTTATCCGGCTCTAAATAGGACTTCAGTGGAAACGTGCCTGGTAGATAGGAGTGAAAAGCGTCCCAATACCAATTACCATCTAAGTCCTCAAAGTGACGAACATTGAGGTTACGAATGGAATCCAGGATCGGGGTTATAACATGGGAAATAAGGGATCCTGTTCCCGAAATCCAAGGGTCTAACCAAGACCGAGTTCTACAGCCATCGCCTATCATCCATTTCAATCCTTGCTGAACTAGTTGCCACGTTGACTTTATGCTCCTCTAGATCATAGAGCCACTTGTGGTATCCAAAGAGGTGGGGATAAAGTTGACATCAACGTTATATTTGGCAGAGAGGACTTTTATCCATAAGGAGTCAGGTTTAGCAATCATAATCCAACCTAACTTTGCTAGAAATGCATCATTGGTTTCACGAATTTTCCGAAGGCCAAGCCCCCCATCTCTTTCCGCTTATAGACTTCCTCCCAATTGACTATGTGAATCCTTTGATTCCCATTGGACGAACTCCAAACAAATTGTCGTATTAATTTCTCTAGCTCAATAATGTGTTGATAAGTTCTACAACTAACTCTTTCGTGCAGGAGAGGGACTCCGAGGTAACGACCGAGATCATACATCTGTTTAAAACCTAGCGCCCTACTTAAGCAGTGAGTCGTCGAAGGAGGAACATTTTTGGAGTAAAAGCATCTAGATTTGTCCTGGCTGATGCGTTGTCCGGAAGCAGTAGAGAAAGCATTTAAGACATTCCTAATGACGGTCACTTGTTCAATAGAGGCTTCGGAGAAAAGGATAAGGTCGTTGGCAAAGAAGAGATGAGAAAGAGGTGATCCCTTTCGGCTAAGTCGAATTAGCTACCATCGGTTGTGGGACACTTCTTGCGTGGCTTAACCTAGTTGTTCCATGCACAGGACAAAGAGGTATTGTGAAATTGGGTAACCCTGTCGAATGTCTCGGGAGGTGCTAAAGGCGTCACTGAGTTCCCCGATCCAATTAACTTGAAGCGAGTGTCTTTGTTACGAGGTTCAAGGCACACTTATACAGTGGTTGGCCTATCAATAATCTACCATGCCAGTAATATACTATGGGTATGTTTGGTTCATAGGAATAGGAATTTTATTCTTGGTATATTCTTAAATTTTAAATAATTTTTTGTTTAGTTAGATAAAAATATCAATACACTTAATCCTAAGATTAAGTATTTCTCAATTTTGAGGAATAGCTAAAGATCATCAAATGGAGTCTTTAGCTATTTTAAGAATAGTGCTATTTGTTGAAGACTTTATTTTCATGATAAAAAAATCAATAATAATAAAGAATTTAAATATAAAAATAATATTAATAATATTAAATTGGGAAGAAAAAGAAGAAAATTAATAATAATAATAACAAAAATAAAATATAATTAATAAAATACTAAAATAAATAATAATAAGTAGAAAATTATTAATAATAAGGAAGTTAATAATAATAATAATATAAACATAATTAATTAAAATAATAAAACTAATAATAATAAGAATAATATTAAGTAGAGAATTAATAATAATAATAATAAGAAATTTAATAATAATAATAAAATTAATAATTAATATGGAATTTAATAAATAATAATAATAATACAATTAATAATAATAAGAAGAAAATTAATAATAATAAGGAATTTAATAGTAATAAATAAAATTAATAATGATAAGAATAATAGTAAGTATAAAATTAATAATAATAAAAAATAATAATAAGAATAATAAAATTAATAAGAATAATAAAACTAATAATAAGAAGAAGAAAATTAATGATAATAAGGAATTTAAAAATAAAAATAAAAATAAATTACTTAATTAAAATGAATAATAATAAGGAATTTAATAATAATATAAATATAATTAATAAAACTAATAAACAAAATAATAATACATAATTTAATAAAAATAAAAATAAAATAATAATAATAATAAGTAAAAAATTAATAATAATAATAATAATAATAAAGATATTTTGATTTTTTAATAATTATTTCTTTGTCATTTTAAGTTTATATTTTTAAGCAATACATAAAAATTCTTTAAGAGTAATCTAAATAAAATAATACTTATTTTGTTCCTGATTTTTCTACTTTTAAAAATAATTATTATATTTTTTATCTTTTCTTTAAACTAAAATTGTGTGACGTACACGTGAATTCTGAAGAGCCTTCGTGTCATTTCAGTTAACAATAACGATGTCGTATGCGCTGACATCATATCCCAAAAGTTGAAACCATTAGTTTCTTTTTTAATATATAAAAGATAAAAGGAGTGGAAAGCAAGCAATAAAACAATATAATTTAATTATATATTTTAACGATTCAAATGTTTGAACTTGAAGTATCTTAATTACTTAGTGCATACTGCATATAATAATTTAAGTATGGATTGAGAAAAACAGAGAGATTAAAAGGCCGATTAGTGTCGCTTATGTTTAGTAATGGGGACTATATACCTTCTCTTGCTCTCTCTCGGACTCTCACTGCTTGTCAAAGCCATCTCCACACTTATTTACCCTTCCACCAAACTCCCTCCTGGCCCTCCTCCCTTCCCCCTCATCGGCAACTTCCTATGGCTTCGCAACTCCCTCTTCGAACTCGAGCCTATCATTCGCAGTTTACACGCCAAATTCGGCCCTATCATTACCCTCCATTTTGGGTCTCGGCCGGCCATCTTCGTGGCCGACCGCTCTCTCGCCTTCCAGGCCTTAATCCACAAAGGAGCTGTCTTCGCCGACCGACTTAAAGTCGATGCCATCACCGGGACACTGTTTACAAAAATACAAACCATTAATTCCGCTCGATATGGCCCTACTTGGCGCATCCTTCGCCGAAATCTTACCTCCCAAATTCTCCATCCTTCTCGGGTTAAGGACTACTCTCATGCCCGTAATTGGGTTCGGCAGATGCTTGCGAATCGACTGGAATCGGCGTCCAACTTTGGAAATCATGTTAAGCTTGTGCAAGAGTTTCAATACGCCATGTTTTGCTTGTTGGTTTTCATGTGCTTTGGAGATAAGCTTGATCAAAACCAAGTGAAGGAAATTGAAAGAGTGGAGCGGGCTATGCTGTTGAATTCAGGCAACTTCAATACGCTGAATTTTTGGCCGAATGTGACCAAAATGGTGTTTCGGAAAAGATGGGCAAAGCTTTCTCAGTTGCGGAAAGACCAAGAAGATGTGCTGATTCCTCTGATAAGAGCAAGGAAAAAGATCTATAGAGAGAGGCAGAGTAACGCCAAGGAAGACTTTGAAAATGAAAAGGACAGACTTGTTCTTTGTTACATTGATACCTTGTTAGATCTGCAACTTCCTGACGGCTCAACGAAGCTTGTTGAAGAGGAAATTGTGTCTTTGTGCAATGAGTTCCTCAACGCAGGTACGGATACTACTTCCACGGCTTTGGAGTGGATCTTAGCAAACTTGGTCAAATACCCACACATACAGGAGAAGCTTTTTACTGAAATCAAAGGGGTTATGGAAAGTGAAGAAGAAGAAGTAAAAGAAGAAGTTCTGCAGAAAATGCCATATCTGAAAGCAATCATTCTGGAAGGTTTAAGACGACACCCACCTGGGCATTTCGTGATACCACATGCAGTGACTGAAGATATAGAGTTGGGTGGACATGTAGTACCCAAAAATGGAACCATCAATTTCATGGTAGCAGACATGGGTTGGGATCCAGAAGTGTGGGAAGATCCCATGTCATTCAAGCCTGAAAGGTTTATGAGTGGTGGCGAAGGTGAAGCAGTGGACATAACAGGTAGCAAAGAGATAAAGATGATGCCTTTTGGTGTTGGAAGGAGGATTTGTCCAGGTTATGGCTTGGCGATGCTTCATTTGGAATATTTCGTGGCCAATTTGATATGGCAATTTGAGTGGAAAGCTGTGGATGGCGATGAAGTGGATCTATCTGAGAGGCAACAGTTCACCACGGTGATGAAGAATCCATTGAAAGCCAATTTAATACCCAGGATAAAGAACTAGTGTACCATGCTGTGGAAAATACGTAAGAACTTTTCTGTACATTTACAGCTCAGCCATCTCCAACTAACAAACCAAACATCAAATTTAGTGTTTTGGTGCAATGAAATTACTCCAAAAAAAAGACACCAATATTGAATAGTGTAATAAATGGTAATATATCAAATTTGTTGTGTTATGGTGCAACGAAATTACTCCAAGAAAAGACTGCCAAATTTTAATAGTGTAATAAATGGTAATATATCAAATTTGGTGTGTTAGCACCAAAAGTTGTAAAAAATAATTTTATCCATTTTCTTTTTAACATATTTTTTATGTCATTCTCACAATTTAATTTACTTACATAATTACATTTAAAATATATATTATTTTACACAAAATGTATATTTACAAAGATTTTATTGAGAAATTTAAAATGACACTAATATTGAATCATCATCATCACCCAGTTCGAAATCTCGCAATGAAGTAGGATCTTGGGAGGTCCGATAGTACGTAGCCGCCCTGAGATGGACATTGCTGCAGGTGATGCCCAATACGCCAGCCAACGACTCCAAATATCTTT
>JANSVB020000035.1:453752-464068 GCA_025504935.2 Erythroxylum haughtii
TCACCTTCCAATTTCTCATCAACCATCTTCAACATGTTCAAAAGATTATCTTTCACAACTTTGTACGTATCTCTCCTCTCTTTTGGCCTTGTCACCAATCGCATACTTAATGTACACAATTCTTTATACCTGATACTTGACAGCATTTTCGAATCCATATTAGTATCATTGACAGTTGACTCTATTTGTGCAATCGACCAACTTTTGGCTTTCCTTGTCCATCTTTTCAGAATATACTTGCTTGGGATTGTCCAAATATTCTTCAAGCTATAAACCTTCAGAACATGAGAGCATAAGATGCCAGCAAACTCAAACTTCCCACAACTACAATGCACTTCAACATTACACGAATCATAGCTGACCAATTGAGAGTAGCTCTTCCCAGCAACACTAATCTCATATTTCTCTACTGTTCCATCCTCACCGATACGACGAAAACTATAATCATGATAACGATTCCATTCATCCTGAAACCATTTAAATACTTCTGGGGTGTACACAGTAGATGCATGCTTTAAAATTTTCACCGGTGCTGCCAATGTTGGATTGCTCACACTACTTCTGAAATCAGCTTTTAACTCCTCATATCCACGATCATCAAGAAGCCTCTGAAAGTGGTTAAAAAACTGTAATAAGTTATGCTGGTAACTGACGTACCTTTTTATCATACTGTTGATGCTCTCACTTCGTTGCGTTGTCATCATGTCTGCAAAAAATATTTTCCAACCATGAACCAAAGCCCATTTCTCCTTTATGCCATACAAACGTTTTAACCAGTCATTATCTCCAAGTTCATATATTTCTAACGTCTTCGTCCATGCAATGCAAAAATCTTCTTTTTCTTCAAACTCATATATGCATGCACTAAATTCCCTTGAAAACTCTTTATACTTAGAAAATACACCACTCAAATGTATCACAGCATTTTGGTAAATGTGTCAAATACACAGTCGATGATGAGTATTTGTCCATCTTGACGCTAATGCCTTTGCCATAGCTGCATTTTGATCAGTAAGAATAGTGATAGGCGTTTTCTTCGACATCGCTCTCTGAAATGTCTCCAACAACCACTCAAATGTAAGTGCAGTTTCATCATACAGGAGTGCACCACCAAAAATTGTTGTATGCTTATGATAATTGACACCGACAAACAAAGCAAGTGGACAACCCTCACCATTCTTCTTGTAAGTACTATCCAAGCACACTACATCACCAAAGTCTGAGTAGTTGTTCCTCATTTTTCTGTCAGTCCAAAATACGTTAGTAATCAAATCAGCTTCGTCCACTTGAATGGCATAAAAGAAGTTTGGATCATCTACCTGCATCTTATACAAAAATTGTAACAGTTCACGTGTATCTCCCTTTTGCATGCCTGTAGTTCGTTTAGAGCTTAAATAATTCCTGTAATCATCTAGAATAAAGTCAACATTATCTCTACCACCTGCTTGTCTCACCATCAGATCATGAGATGCTTTAAGAGGAATTCCGACATCATTTGCCATTTCAATTTGCATAGCCGCAACTGAACATATCTTCCTGTGACTTCTATGCAAATGTGTTTTATTTGGGGATGAAAGGTAGTGATTGTGCTCCTTCACAAAGTGAATGACTTAAAATTTTCCAGTTTGCAGACTATTAACTTTCATCCTTGCCTCACAACCAAATCTTGTTTCTGCACGTGGAGCTCTTACATACAAATCTCTTCTGTCGGCCATCCGTTTACCCTCAGCACTACAAACAAAGACCCTACAAATCAACTTACCACTTTTGTCTTTGTGACTTTTGCTCCTTCTAATTCCAAATCCCACATGCTTGGCATAAGTTAAATAAAATTGATAAGGTTCTTTTTCTGTCTCGAACTGCATGCCAATTTTCGGTACTAACTCTCTTCCAACCAAATATCTTGCATTCATATTCAGACTCTCGTTCCAACACGCTAAATCATTGTTACATTGCTCGTTATCACTTTCATAATTTGAACGGCGGCATGAAGTCGATGTACCTTCCATTTTCACACCTGTGAAATTAAAAAATGAGGACCATTATTTTCACATATAATTATTAAGACAACCAAAAATGACCATATAAAACAACGTAAGAGTTGTGATTTTTTAATCCATCCATGTGTTATGTCATTCCTGTATCAGGAAAACCTATAAGAGATTTGATGCTAAGTTGTTTCCATTTTACAAATGATATGTTTACTTTAACATTAACTACAACTTAATGTTAACCAAATCAACTGTAAAACATTAATTATCACTGATGTCTACGTAAAACCAAAAGCTATAAAGACTCCCAAAAATGTCAGAAACCTTTAAAATTCACACATACAAACTACTGCCATCAAACATGTATCACAACCAACTCAACCTTTACATATTAATTACCACTAACTTGTATGTCAAACCACTATTTATTAACAGAAGCATAGCAGTTATATCACATTGAATACCAAAATGTTAAACAGAAAGATACAACTTATAGCACAATGAATTCTGAATTTCTGCAACAATTAATGTAATCAAAACATAAATAACTACATTTCTTTAACAAGCAGCTTGTAAATAAGCAAAGCCAAAAGACAACCATTTTTCAAGTTTCTGCAGAACATAGACAAATGGTTTAAACTTATTATACCTGAGAAGGAGATGAAAACTAAAAAATACATCTGTAAAAGCGTAGGTTGTTGAAGAAGATGGTCTGTTTTTTTACATCAACAGTAAAAAGTTTCTGAAAATCATATTAGCAAATTACTTAAATGGCGGGAATTCTTTGTAATACTTGCTTTGGAAATGACAAGGCTTTCCAATCTCATCATTATTGTTAATTAATGTCTACATAATTTAGTAATATTCTATATATTTTTATACATTTTCGTTTTAATTCCTTAATATAATGTAATGAAAGGCGTTTTTAATTCTAGTATAATTCAATAATTATAAAAAGAAATTGAATTATATAATTATTTAAATCACTGATTAAATAAATACTACAAAAGAATTTTATAATAATAAGAAGAAAAGTTATAATAACAACTTTCATCAAAATAATAATAACAATAACAACAATAATAATAATAATATTGATAATAATAATAATAATATTATTATGATTATTATTATTATTATTATTGAGGGTAATAATATTAATAATATTAATAATGATAAGGATAATAATAATAATAATAATAATAATAATAATAATAATAGAAATAATAATCAAAATAAATGAAATATCAAAAAGGATTTTAATAATAATAATAACAATAATAATAAGCCGGGCTTATAAAATTTGGTTCTGCCCTACCTTCAACTCGAGTTTTGGGTAGATCAGTGGTATCAGAGCCTACAGGTAACTCTCATGTCGTGTGTTTGAATCTCGGACAGGACGAAGCGTAGTATGGGCTGCGTGGATACGCATGGGCTACTGTGGAAACGTGGTGGGCTTATAAGATTTGGTTTCGCCTTACCTTCAACTCGAGTTTTGGGTAGATCAATGATTATTTCTAGTATTATAATTACTGTTAAATATTATTATTAAATTTGTTGCGCCTTATGTATAAAATTTGTATTCATTACTATTATTAAATTCCTTATTAATATTAAATGTTGTTATTATTATTACAGTTAAATTAATAAGAATAATTAAATAACCATAATAATTTTTAACAATTATTTATTATTATATAATTTATAATAACTATTATGTAAATTAGTCTTATTATTATTATAATATTATTAATATTATAAATGGGCAGCATCCCTCGCGAGGCAAGCAAATTCAGCCAGCCTCGCGACGGCGAGGCGTCGCCCTCACGAGGCTGACTTTTGTTGACAGCCTCACGAGGGCGAGGCCTCACCCTCGCAACTGACTTTTGTTGGCAACGTCGCGAATATAAAGATAATCATATCGAATTTGTTTGCTGACTTTAATGTAATGAATTTGTTTAATGATCATATCGAATATAATAATAATTATAATAAATTTAAAATAAAGATAATAATAATAATAATAACAATAATTATTAAACATAATGATACTTAGACATAATAATAACAAATTAGAATAAATAGTAATAATTAATTTGAATACTAACATTGAGGCTTTAGCACAATTAATGTGATAATTATATTTAATTTGGTTCATCTTTTGTCTTTCATTTGACAACTGTTGTGCTGTAAGTTAAACCCTCAGTAATTATAAAACACGAATATGAACCATTTATTCCCGCAAACAGTAAAGTACATCTCCTTAAATTAATCTTTCTTCTTCCAATTGTCATCATACATGTATAGTTCTTGTTTTTTTAATAATTTCCAGTGTTGCGCATTGAACAGGTGGTCCCAGTTAATATGTTGTAGATTCTCCCGTTGATTTGATTTCTTCTGGGATGCATTGATAGTGTTGACTATATGCTCGTGAATTAAAAGACAGACAAGGAAGAGAATTCGGTAGAGAGATCTGTGATATTTTATTATCCCCTTTGGTTGCCTATTTATAGTAGACTTTTTAAACAACTAAATAACAAAATATCTTTAAATAAGACATCTAAGCTACGACAAACCTCTGGAGGAAACAAACTTCTCTTTTATTGGCAACTAATAACAAAATAACAAAGAAAACAATGAAGACCACTTCCTAAGGTGACCAAAGACTACGTTCATCTTGATAGATAGGAGTGATCTGAGTGGTCTAAGCTCCTCACTTAAGATTCTCCTTTTCAGGAGGTCTTGAGTTCGAATCATGCCAACGGAAGAGAAATAGGCATTATTTCTATTAATGATCCTCTAGTCCCTGGACACAGCTCCTTGATCGGATCAATTTCGAACGTCTCGCTTCCAGCGGCAGTGTGGGAGTTGGATTTACAAAGAAACCTGGGGGGCTAATGAGAACCTGATGCTGAGCAAGGGGAAACCAGCGATCAATCATCAGCTGAACAATCAAATATGTGAAGATTCCTTGTGCGCAGACGTGTACAGGCGACGTAAGAACCTGAGGAATCTTGGGATTTTCAAGTTTACCTCCTCTAAAACTCTTAGGGGAGAGTCTTAGGAGATTAGGATTAGTCCGACTAAGCTGAGATATCTAATGTAATAAATAAATAAATAAAAAAGACTACGTTCGTCCCTTTCACACGCCAGAGGCAATTCCAGTCTTCTCCGTATGACTCCATGCATCACTATCAATCATATCATGCATACAATTAATTGGACTTCGCTAAAACTAGCATGCTTGTCAACATCCCAAATTTTGCTCTGCATAATCAAGAGATCTGGCTAATTACTTTAGAGATACAAGAGCTACTCTTTATATAACTCCAAATTAGCTAATAAAATAATAATAATTGTCTTCTTCTTTGAAACATGATGGCCAAAACGCAGCGTGCCAATCAAGTGAAAAGGAGAATAAAAGGCCAATTAGTAAACCCTTCTCTTATCACCTGGAAGAGCAATGGAGACCATATACCTTATCCTAATCTCTCTCGCACTCTCGTTGCTTGTCAAAGCCATCTCTACCCTAATTTTCCATTCCAACAAACCATCCCTCACACTCCCTCCAGGCCCTCCAACGTTCCCTGTCATCGGCAACTTCCTATGGCTTCGCAAGTCCTTCTCCGAACTCGAGCCTATCATTCGCAGTTTACACACCAAATTCGGCCCTATGATCACCCTCCACATTGGGTCTCGTCCGGCCATCTTCGTGGCCGACCGCTCTCTCGCCCACCACGCCTTAATCCACAACGGAGCTGTATTCGCTGACCGTCTTAAAGCCGGTCCCGTAGCCAGGATTTTGTCTGCAAACCAACATACCATTAATTCCGCTCATTATGGGCCTACTTGGCGCATCCTTCGCCGAAATCTTACCTCCCAAATTCTCCATCCTTCTAGGGTTAAGGCCTACTCTCATGCCCGCTATTGGGTTCTGCAGATACTTGAGAATCGGTTGGAATCGGTGTCCAAATCTGGAAATCATGTTGAAGTTGTGGAAGAGTTTCACTACGCCATGTTTTGCTTGTTGGTGTTTATGTGCTTTGGAGATAAACTAGATCAAAATCAAGTGAAGGAAATTGAAAGAGTGGAGCGTGCTCTGCTGTTGAATTCTGTCAAGTTAAATACCCTGAATTTTTGGCCAAGTGTGACCAAAATCTTGTTACGAAAAAGATGGGCGGAGTTTTTGCAGTTGAGGAAAGACCAAGAAGATGCGCTGATTCCTCTGATAAGAGCAAGGAAGAAGATATATGAAGAGAGACAGAGTAAGGCCAAGGACGACTTTGACAATGAAAAGGACAAACTTGTTTTGTGTTACGTTGATACCTTGTTAGATCTGCAACTGCTTGACGAGAAAACGAAGCTCACTGAAGATGAAATTGTGTCTTTGTGCGATGAATTCCTCAACGCAGGAACGGATACTACTTCCACGGCTTTGGAGTGGATCTTAGCAAACTTGGTCAAATACCCACACATACAGGGGAAGCTTTTTACTGAAATCAAAGGGGTTATGGAAAGTGAAGAAGAAGAAGAAGTAAAAGAAGAAGTTTTGCAAAAGATGCCATATCTGAAAGCAATCATTTTGGAAGGTTTAAGACGACACCCACCTGGGCATTTCGTTTTACCACATGCAGTGACTGAAGATATGGAATTGGGTGGACATATAGTGCCCAAAAATGGAACAATCAATTTCATGGTAGCAGACATGGGTTGGGATCCGAAAGTGTGGGAAGATCCCATGTCATTCAAGCCTGGAAGGTTTATGAGTGGTGGTGAAGGTGAAGCATTGGACATAACAGGTAGTAGAGAGATAAAGATGATGCCTTTTGGAGTTGGGAGGAGGATTTGTCCAGGTTTTAGCTTGGCAATGCTTCATTTGGAATATTTTGTGGCCAATTTGATATGGAAATTTGAGTGGAAAGCCGTGGATGGTGATGAAGTGGATTTGTCTGAGAAGCAACAGTTCACCATGGTGATGAAGAATCCGTTGAAAGCTAATTTATTACCCAGGATAAAGAACTAGTGTTATCATGCATGTTGATGAAAATTTCGACTTTTAGTGCAGCTCTTACCACTTGTGATGAGTTCCCGTTTTCTGTACACATGTTTTCAAATTACAGCTTAATAAAGTTTCATATGTACCACTTGGCATCTCAATAAGTATTTTAACATGGGACAGAACGAAAGTACAATTTTGACTACTGGAATCTCAAGTTGATATATTCCAAGAGGACCACCACTGAACAGGTCCTACGACTTCTGAATTATAGCTGCACTGCAAAGTTTCACTGGAACTAACGTGTTAAAGCAGACATGATGCGTGATGCCAACTTATAAAATTTACTAAAAGTACAGCAATCATCAATTTTTTTTACCTAAATTCCTCACGAAATCTTAATAAATTAAAATTTTAAAATTATTTTTGATCAAATAAACATTTATTTTTAAAAGCTATGATAATTATTTATTTATTAAAAATTTTACCTACATATATATATATACGGCTCAACTTACATGTCAGCAAGATTAACAGTACGAGTTAATAGGTTGTATTTGTAAGAAATTAGATTTTTTAATATTTTATTGATATTTTATATTATTAATATATGCCAAATTAAATATAATTGAGGATTTAAAATATCATTTATTTTTAAATTAATAATTATGTTGTATATGTAATATACTTGATTTAGGATGACCAAATTGATATTTTAGAAACATATGATCAAATGGATAACACAATATACGATAAAACAAATAACACCAAAAATACATAAATATTTCTAATTATGAATATAATGTAATAATTTTAAATAGTAAAAACTATACTTCACAATTTTGTTGACAGGTAGAATGTATTATTGGAATACGTAATGTCCTAGAAATGATAATCTCAAAAGTCTCCATAAATGTAATCTTCTCCTTGTTGATAGGAATACCATAATCTGTAATCTTCTATAAATGTGAGATCTGATTTCCATATGTACCGGTGATTTGGTTGGGAATTTTTTAAAAATATATCTCAAAATTTAAAGTATAAAAGGCTAACATTTTAAAATTGTGTTAATTAAACCCTTAATTAACATAATCTCTAGTCTTATTAAGATTTTATTAATTACATATTACATAAATATTAGTTTTATTTTTCATCAACATTAAAATTTCATATGATATTAATATTTCTTGTACAAAAAGCAGTTCTCAAAATTAAAATTAATTCCAACCTTTCTTTTATATACAAAGTCTGGTGTAGCTATTGAAATAAAAATGTGGAGATAAAGATTGATGGTAAGAGCAACCATCGTCATCACTTTTAACTTATGTTATATGGTATCAACCAGGGAAAAGGGAACATCGTCGGTGTCCACCAATGTAATAAGGTAGTCCATCCATCCCATCTTTTATTTAATCTGATTGCGTCTTGTATGTATTGATGCATTTTCTTTTGTTACTTGTAGATTCAAAATTTCGTACGCGAGCTCTTGGATCGAAATTTATGGAGCATCGGCTCATCACCCTTGAGGATGCCGTTCAGTGGTGACAATGGCAATGAAACATGTGTTAACAAATAGCAATCTGATAGGAGTGCAAGTCAATGTTTAGTCTATATTTGATTCTCTAACTAACTTCCTGTTTAACTAGGTCTCTTAGCTTAATTTTGTATATTATAAAGAAAATGCATACTTTCAAATATTATGGATAAAAATCTCAAGAAAAAGATTAATTAGCTTGAAATAAAGAAGAAGAAGAAGAAGAAGACCACTAGGAAATGGCCCAATTTTATCAAATATATGTTTCTACTAACAGCTACGTGACAAGAAATATATTATAATGCTAAAACTATTATAGAATATTCAAAACATGATCATATAACTTCATCTCCCAGGACTATTCCTTTCATAGGACAACTATCTACTTATACTACGAGCAATCCAACCAAGCCACACTCTTTAGAGCGAAGACGTTGAAGACAAATTATTTACTTGACAACCAAGAGTATTAAGTAACTAAATTAATATGTTAGTCTTTAATGGCACCTAAGAGCGGTTGACTCATGAGCATGCTCCGCCAACATTTTGTAAAATTAAAAATATAAAATAGCATCTTTTTTTAATTAAACCCGAGTATAGACTGCCTAGGCTTAAGCCTACTTAAGACTAATTTTTCTAAGCAAAACAATGTCGTTTAACTTAGAATAATTGTGCCTCAAGTAGGTCTAAGTTGGCCCATTGAAAACTCTTAAATCTGGATCCACAGGCCAACTCATTGCTATTCCTATTTAAGAGAGGAGAGGAATTTGATATTTATAAAATTAAAGAATTTTCCTAATAATGAACTTAATTTAACAACAACGAATAAGTGAATTACTTAACATGCATCATTCAAATAATTGAATAATAATTTAAAGAGTAGGATCTAAGTTTTTTGCTACTCTTTTTTTTTTCTACCTAGACATTGTTTCACAATTTGTATCTAAATTAGTAGGCAATGGAAGGATGAAACTTAGCTAGTGTGTACTAATTTAGATTGTGAAAAGGTGCTCCATAATAGGTGCAAATCTTGGTGAGCAATATTTCATAAAGCATACAGCTACTGGTATTCTTGTGATTCCCCTTATCTACCATGAATCTCTAGATCATTACTAGAAGATTCATTATGTTCCCTTTTAGCAAACTGTACACTATATAAGTATCAAATAAACTACACCTTTCAAAAAGCTACTCGTTGGAAAGATTGAGGTAGCAGATAATGATGCGAGGCATCAAGTCAGTAAATCTAGTTGCTTGCTCTATGGTCTCCCATCTTGGGTGTTTTCAGCATGAAGACATATGAAGTTATCAACTTCTACCAAATCTAAATCATCAATATCGCACTTGTGACAGGAAAAATCAGTTCTCCCTATAGGAGTTATGTCCAGTATATCTCCTAAAATTTCTTCAGAAATTAAATTTTCACATTCATATACCCATGAGATAATGGTTCGCTTTTCATCAATTTCTTCTTTTCTCATGTGTGTATAAAATGTCCTGATTAGCTTGTCACATACGATTTCATCTAATTTGAAAACATTTTCCCAACCAATGACAACAAAGTAATGAGAGATAGGTATACCTATGTCATCAAGCATCATAGGAGGCATGATCCTCCCAGTAATGTAACATCCCATCACCGATGAGAAGGGTAAAATGGTAAATTGGAATGGGTTTTGAGTGAGTAAACGTATCTCGGCGTGGTCATGCCTAATATAGCCTCCATATATGCATAAATTGTAATTTTTGTATATGCACATGATTGTACATGCATTCATGACATTTCCCGGCATAT
>JANSVB020000035.1:464168-482683 GCA_025504935.2 Erythroxylum haughtii
TTAGAAGATTACATAAATGGTGATTCACTGTTCATGCATGGAAAATTTCTGAAGTGTTAACAGAGGTGATTTTTAATGAGTTTGAATTTAAGGGGACAAGCTTGACTGATGCGGTGTTCAAGGAACTATGATGTTAATGTAAAGTTTATATTGAAATGAGGTTGCTGTTGTAATTGAATAAGTCAGAAAATGATGAATAGTGTAAGAATATGAGTTTACCTGAAAGTACTCTGTTTTTGGTGTTAGTATATTTGTGTCTGTGGTGTATCAGTAGAAGTGAAGTTAGATGTTAAGTGTGAATCTTGGATTTTTAACTTGAGTGTGTATTGAAGTTTGAAGTTTAGGATTGTTTTTGAATTGTTTGGAAGTTACAGTGAGTATAGAAATGCACAATAGAAGTTGTAGGAATGTGAAATCTGGGAAAAGAATGAAAGAAGAAGATGATTTAAACGCAGTAAAGTTCACCACGGCCAACTTGAAGGATTTCTTTTTTATGAAAATTCACCGCGGCTAACTCTTGGGTTTGCCGCGGCAAACTTTTAAGAATATGGCGAGGAATTTTGCTATCTGGAAAGTTCGTTGCGGCCAATTTTTGGCTCGCTGCGACGAAGTTTCCTAACAGCTTAAACATACTTTGATGTTTTGGCTATATCTTTCTCTGTAGTTATCCAAATGAGATGATTTTTAATTTGGAGTAAACTAGAGACATAGGGATACAAATTTTCTGAAAAAAAATAAAGTTTTAATTCTATCTACAAGAATTTCAATTTTTGATTAGAAGTTGAGATAAGAATTATGCTAAAGCTTAAAAATAGTCTAAAGTATCTGGGGTATAACTTTTGGTATATTGAACCAAATTGAATGATTTTAGTATCAATAGAAACTTGAAACATTAGAGAACAACTTTTTAGAAGAAAGTATTGCCTAATTTTTCCAGTTACTTTATTAGATTTAGTATGCAAAGTTGATCTGTATGTGTATTAGAAGCAAAATCTGAGTGGTCAATGAAGTATGAAATTATTTTGACATTGTTTTGTTATGGTTCAAATTATAAGTACACATAGTATTAATGAGGGCTTTGATATCTGATTAATTTGTTGACAAGGATCCCAGTAAAATACCCCAGAATTGTCATTGAACATGCATTGCGCATAATTCATACAAGTAGATGTGCATTAAGGAATATTTATACAATTGTGCAAAAGTGTGATATTTGTAAATGTGTTTTGTATGATTTAGAGGAACTCATTGGACGCCAGACGGATATTGCCGGACCATCCAGGCAATAACATATTGGAGCGTACTGTGAGTCAACCTAGATGATTTCCTATGATTGATTTGAATTGAATTTAATTTGATTTGATTTGTTAAATTTCCAATATTTTTGAACTGTTTGTGAGTTGTTTCTAGATTCCGGACCTGAGGTTCGAGGAGTTTAATAGTTGGGCATGTATTGGGAGTGTTTTGTTTTGATATGAATTTGACATTTAATTCTCAACGAAAGTTGAATGTCGAACTTAGGTCTGATGACTGTGAAATCTTTTCTGAGCATTTGTATAAGATTGTGATATATGAGATATTCAGAAATTTTTGCATTTCATAAAATGCATGCACAGATAAAGGCGTTGTAACTTGAGTTGCTAGTATGAAGTGCTTCCACGTAGAGCTACGCTCCATGATTTCTGATTTTGCACGTAGAGCTATGCTCCGTGATTCTATTTGACTGAGCCCTATGGGCCGGTATTTGTATAAGTTTGGGATAGGCACTCGGTCACAATAATAAGAAAGAATGTTGAGTCTCATGCATATAACATTATAAGATTGAATTTCATTTAATGATCTGCAAAGCTAAAACAAATGATAAATTGATATGATCTATTTGTTATACTTGGCTATGTGGATTGTGAGATTATATGATATACCATGTTGTGCAAACATTTAGAGTGTATATATGATATGAATGAATATATGCAAAATATGTGATATGTGTGTGTAATCCAGTGAAATCATCAATGATGGTTTACTCATTAAGTTTGCAAAACTCATAAAAATTACAACATGATTTTTCAAGTACGAGACAGGAGACTTAGTGTTTATTCTGAATTAGAAGAACGTTTTGGACTAAGTTATGGCTTAGAGGTTTGTCAATTGAAGTCAGAGAGTTATAGCTTTCATTTTGTAGTTTTTGCTAGAACCTATATGAGGTTTTGTATATATTCGTCTAATGAAGACAGTGTAAATCTTATGAATGAATGCAATGAATGGTTTTAAAATATGATGACTTCTGATTATGTTAAATGATGCCATGTGTAAGTTGGATATGTTTTGCTCTATCATGCCATTATCATAGGATATGTACTTGAATGTTCATGAAGGTTTGGGTATGTATCCTATGGTAGTGGGATGTTGCACTATTATTGGAATTATGTTTAGCTCCTAGCATATTTTATAATTTTTACTCATTTTGGTAAACTTGGACAAGGAGTCTTAGAAGGAATCTAGTTCCTTTTTCAACTCTTCATTCTCATGATTTAAGATGTCTAAGTCATGATTATCCACTATAGCTACACCTTTAGAAGCCTTAATATTTTGCAATTTACTCTTTATCTTTTCATTTTCACTTATGCATATGTCTAGATTCTTTTAGACTTCTTTGAGTTTGAAAGATAGCTTTTTCATTTTCATGCTCATAGTTTTAAGACTCTCAAAAAGTTCATCACATATAAAATATATGTCCCTATTATCATCATCTGATTTAGAGTTAAAGGGTGCCACATCATCATCTTTTGTTACAAAGCATATAAGAGCTTCATTTCCTCTCGAATGCTCATTTTTATAGTCACTTATGTCATTTGAAGTGGAGGCTTTGGATCTTTTTGCCTTTATCCCTCTTCTCCTTGTTTTCATTTCTTTCATGTTTGTCATTTTTTAGAAGAGGACATTGAGACTTCATATATTCGAGTTTCCTGTATTTAAAGAAAATAATATTATTTAATTTACATTTTGAATTTATCTTACTACCTTTGTAGTCCTTTCTTTTTAAAGATTCTTCTTCAATAATTTCTTAAATTTTCTAGTGATCAAAGCAATATCTTCATCATTTTCACTAGATAATACTTATTACTCTTCGCTTAATTCTTCTTTTGAGACTTTAAACTTTAAATTCTTTTTCTTTAGGATCATCTTTTTTTCTTTTATCTCTTCGAGTCTCATTTCATGTACGAGGAGAGATCCAACAAATTCCTGCAATGGTAGTATTGCTAGATTCTTATAGAACTATCACTTTAGCTTCTCACATCTTTGGAAGCAACCTAAGCCACTTTCTTATCATTTTAGCATTAGTATAGGTCTTTCCAAGACCTTTAAGAGCATTAATAATATCAATAAATCTAGTATATGTGCTAGAAGTGCTTTCATAATACTTCATTTGAAATAATTCATATTGATGTGTTAGCACGCTTACTTTGCTCTCCTTTAATTGAATAGCTTTGTCATGTGAAACTTTTGAAGTATGCCAAATGATGTGAGTTGTTTCTCACAAAGGACCCTATTTAATTCATTTCCTTATAATGTACGAAAAAAGATGTGTATGACCTACTATTTAAGAAAACTAATTTCTTATATTGAGATTCCCATTTACCTTTAATTTGGGCACCTTTTGTTATCTAAAACTTTCGTTGAAATAAAGGGACATTTGAAAATATTTCCTACAGGTATAAACTTTCGACCATTTAGAAGAATCTCATCTTAGTTTTTCTAATAAGTGTAATCATTTTCATCAATGGAAGATGGTCTACTAATGCTTTATCCCTCTTGGTTGAATAATGATGATGATGCTCCTAAATATGCCATTATGATCTTTGCTATAAAATTTCACTAAAAATACTATCCTAGTAGATATTCTTTGATACCACTTGTTGCTTTGGACTTTAAGGCGACGTGTTTTGCATGACGCAAAACTAGGTTTTAGAGAGAACACCAAGGGGGTGTGTCGTACATGGTTGATTGAAGATGATTTGATTCCAGGAGGTTGTGAGAATGGTATAAGGAGTGCTGCCATGAGGGAGAAGAAAGGTATTTCACTTTAACAAATAGGGGATATTATGTTGGGAATGCTTGAAAGATGATGCTTCGAAGTTTGGGGTACAAGAGAATAAAGCGACAGGCATGGAGCAACAGAGGCAATGTGTCTTGCAATTATTGTAATTACATTAATGCACGCCACTTTTTGGCTAGATTTGAGTGTGATTTGATTACTAATAATTTTTTTTCAAAATGAGTAGTAAATGATATTAAACTCTAATTAATATGTAATTTTTTTAAATTATATTGAATTTACATATATTTTAATTGTATTTATAATGATAATTAATTAATTTAAAATATAATATATTATGTTAAAATTATTTTAAAAAGAGTATAATTACAAAAATAGAAACAATTTTTAGCTTTTAGCTTTTTATTACATATCTCAACTAAACATATTTTTATTTTCAATTTTTATATTACAAATTTCAACCAAACATATTTTTGTTTTTTGTTTAGAAAAAATAGAAACCAAAAATTAAAAATAAAAACTAAAAATCACAACAGAAAAACAGAAGTAGAACCAAACGGGCTCTAAGTTTATGATTATAGAGAAATTAACTAAAGAGATTTTGATTATTTTTTATTTTTATTTGATGTGTCACTACTGACATGTATTTCGCCTGTTTAATAATTCTGCTGGTGTAGCTTAAGATCATTCATACATATGAAAAGATTAAAATAAAAACTAAATAATCATTAAAAAAGAAAATAAAAGAACTAATTAAAGTTTTTAGCATAAGAAGGGAATTATCCTGTGAAGCGCCAGTAACATTGTCCCATCATGGACTGGAAGGCAGACCTGTTTCTCATCCAAAAGGCCCAAATTATTTTGGGCTGTTTAATTCGTCGATCGACTGTCTTCGTTCATTCTCTTTCGTAGTCAGACACCTGATCTCTGAACCAGAATTCAAAATTTTGAAATTGTAGAGAGAAGTTTGTTACCCAGATAAAGACAAGAGATCAACATGAAAGGTTTCTACAGGGAAAAGAAGAAGCCGAAAGCAGGTGTTACAAAATCATCTCCTACAAAAACTAAAAAGAGGGACCGTGTCATAATTTCTCATGCCTCTCTTGATCTTCAAGGTTCCCCTCTTCTCCCTCTCTGTTTTCAGTTCTTGTTCAAGGAGTTAGTCGGTAACGTGATGAAACCTGTTCAGATCCGTTAAATTTGTTTTAAACTTAAATAAAGGGGTTTTGGAGTAGTTGCTGTACATATATTCAAAGGCAATAATGTTTGGGCCTTTCTTGTTTATGTATAGAATTGCCGCTTGTTCTTTATCTGTAGTCGTTCCTTTGTTCATTTTTTAATTTTTACTATTGTTGCTGGCAGATGACTGTGACAAAGGTGAGACCCTGTTGAAGCAATTTGATATGAACATGGCATTCGGACCTTGCATTGGGTTGACTCGGCTAGCGCGTTGGGAACGTGCTCAACGACTACGCCTTAACCCGCCGAGGGAAGTTGAGGCACTGCTTAAGGATGGAAAGATCCACTCAGGATGCCTTTGGGGTGACCGTGTTTAGATGTTATATGTTATGCTCTTGACATAGCGTTAGGATCTAACGTATTGTTGTCCGTTTAGCTTGGCCTTTTCAGCCTCATGGTGGACTGTTTCTCAATGTTGCAATTCATATTTCTATTTCTTGTTACCGTTCTCCATAACATATGGTTTAAAAGTTGGGTCAGCAAATTAAAGATGCTGTTTTGCGGTTATATCTGTATTTATAGTATACTTTGGCTACTAACATTACATGATGTATATTTTATAAATACATCGAATGCCAAGCCAAAGAAAGATGAAAAGATTCCAAAGAATCTACAAAACCTACCCAATTAATGGAATCTTAAAATAATTATTTCTATTCATTCTTCTTTGTCGCTGCTGGTTCTGTCATCAGGAATTCTTGAGGACCAGTATACTGGTACCAGTGTACAAATTGCCTGTATTAGAAGGGCCTTGGGAAAGCCGGAAAAATCATTTCCACTGACCCCAACACAAGAAGCGAGAGCAACACCAAGATATCCACTCACTATAAGGGAAAGTGCAATGGCTGATGCCACAAATGCCATCAGGGATCCCTCGCACCCTGGAGGGCAAAGCTGCGTCATCAAGACCATGAACGGCAGAATCTTAACCATGAATAGAACTTCTGAGAGCCCTGAAAAAACCACAATATAAACTGGGTCTGGTACTCCCATGTTCCGATAAATTCCTTTGACAAACAATGCATCAGAAACCATAAATGCAGCCATAGTTGCTTGAATGGCTGCTATTAATTTCCTTGCTGGAACAGACTTCAATTGCCGGTTGTAGATGATACTCCATAGGAGCATCGCTACCTGGCCAAAAACCTTAGAGATGCCCAATACAGATGAATTGACCTTTAGATATTGCGTTTGGTAGAAGAACATGGTTCCTGTCAGTGCTGGACTTATAGTATAAGAGGCTGCCAACCATGTGATGGAGTGAGCTATCTTAGATTTACGCAAAGCAAATGAGAGCTGTGAAAACTGTTTTCGGATCCCAACATCGGATGAGCTTTTAGGGAGGTTAAGAGAGCTTTCACGGACACCAATGGTTGCAAGAAATTGGACAGTAAGGATGAGGCCAAAACATAGAAACATAACTTGGGGTGAATAGCTCGTAACGGCAATACCGCCAACCAGGTTCCCAAGGACACCACCAGCGGAGGCGGCAGCCCAGACAAAGGACTGGATTTCACCTGAGGCAGATGATTTAGTACTTTTAGAGGGCTGCTTACCAACCTCAGCAACAATTGCATCGTTCGCAACCTCAGCTATTGAAGCACCCAGATTACTCAGGAGAAGATATAAAGTTACACTGAAGATTGAGATATTGGATCTCGAGAGAACTGCTATCGCTAGCCATGAAAATGCTTGCAAGAAAGCTGCAATGGAAGTTGAGCAAAGATAAGCATGGAAGGAATGCGACATTGCATTTGTGCCAGACGATTTGATTTTACATCAAGCAAATAAGCAGTAGCAAGAAGTCAGTTCTCTGTTTGCAAGCTCTATGTTTTGAACACGGAACTTACCATTGTCAATGTCCAACACGGAGGTATGGTTATAACACAATAAATTGCACAACAGCCTTATGTAAATTTAATTAGAAAAACTGACGATTTTCCTCCTTTGGATTTCAGATATAAATGATTTCTCTGTAATATTCAAATAGTAACAGTGTATATAAGCAACTGCTGACAGAGCAGCATCAATGCCATTGAAACAACAACCAAAAATCTTGAAGTAGCATTGATATTCTAGTCTACTATAACTAAGGAAGCCCAGGGAGGCTTCTTAACATCTGAAAGAGCAAGATAAACCAATGTAACTGATAGAAACATGGGTCTTCACTATTGTCAGTTATGAAACCAATACCAGTTGAAACAATAAGGTTTGGGAAGTGAAACCAATAAGTTTCCAATTGCTGTTAACTTCATATAATAAGACTTGAGGGTCCTATAAGTGTAATCTGAAGGTAATATATTTTTTATTCAGAACCACAAGTTGTAGCATAAATCTCTCCCACATTTACAGGAGCCAATACACAAGTTCAATTGAACTATCATTCATAGAAGATAATACCAACAAATGATCATTGAAACAAACTGCTAATTTTGGGTATCAGATATGCAAACGATTGGCAGGCTACATACAAATGCAATGGTACAACCAGATAAAGGACATCTTCATTTCGTTTCATTTTCCCTTCTCTCACATAAATTAAACATCAATTGTACATGCAAAGAATTAAAGCATGTTGATGTTGTTATCATTTGTCACATTTTCATGCATACATAAAAAAATGTATGCTAATAAATGAAAAAGTAAGAAAGAATGCATAAAACAACTTCAAAGGGCGTGTTTAGTGGATAATATACTTGCTTTCAAGATAAAAGGAAAAGAAAGAGACAAGAATACAAAAGCGTCGGAGAATCAAAGCTCTTTTTCTTTACTTTGGTCCCATATTCTCAAAGTAAAAACACTGATGGGATCCAGTACGATTGCATTAATTATAGGTACAGATATTATTAACAAACCTCGCCATCTCCATTAAGGAAGAAGTTCCTCAGTCCATCCTAAATGATGTGCAAATGTTTAACATATGCAAGTTAACAAGGTGAAAACAGCGAACACGTTCTATATGAGGAAAGTCCATCCAAAGACCATTTCATTGTATCAACATGTAGCGAGCTAACTTAATTTGTGCATGTGGAGTCAGGAAAGCTATTTCTTTAACACTTCCTACGGTAGCAAGTATTGAAGTCAAGACATGCAAAATACATACCAACCATCTGTTGTAATTCCGATACAAATGCTTGCAACTCCATTTCATAATTAATAAAGGAAGCAGATATCTCAAAAACAAATTCGGAGAACCCATAAATAAGAGAGAAGAAACCAAGCAAAGAAAATAAATAAAAGCTTGAAACTTCACATTCAATTCTTCACTTACCGCCGATAGCGATGTAGGGAATGCGATGCTGGCAACGAATGTAAACAGCATCAGAAATGACACCGTAAAGTGGCTTACCAACCATGGGAAGATTGACGGAGTTTTGGAGGAGCTGGAGAGTGGAAGGGTCCACGCGGAGACCATCTTTCAAGAAAAAGTTGACAGCTAACCACGGAAAACACCTGAACCCCTGAACCCAGAAGCCCAGACCCAGCAGTCCTTTCACCGGATTTTTCGAACCTGAAGCTGAAGACACCATCTTGAATGGATCAAAATCCAAGCTTTGATGGAAAACGAGTACCGTGTCTGGAGATTTCTATGGTTTTAAGATATTTTATAGAGAGGTCCGCTGGTGTTGGGAACAGCAGGGGCCACCTGGAAGCGAGATTTCTTTACGTGTGTCCCTTTGTGGTCTCGAATTTTAATTCTCACGGACCTTTGAACGTCATTAAGATGCGTGCCATGAATCTTTCTGCTCACAGTTTTTTTTTTTCTGAAACTGACTGATTCTGAAAACGGAATATAAGTTCTAACATCACTTTCTCTTCTGCTTTAGTCTTCCACGTGTGCGTTTTTAACTTATTTCAGTTTTCTTTTTAAACTTGTTTTAAGGTAAGGTTTTTCGGAGTTCAACAGGATTTCTCACGCGTTGCGACTATGTTATTTCTTTTAACTTTGATTTCGAAATTAAAACGGAATCTGAGAGTTTGTTTTCTACAACGTCTTTAAGTATACCATGCTTGTATCAGGATTAGTGATTTTCACATTAATTTTGTAAATTTTCATATTTTAGTATTAAAGTTAATAATTAATTCCCTAATTAAGTATTTCAAATAATTATTATTTATCAAGTACCAATTAATAATTTAAAGATTTACAAAATTAAAAAAGTCCTCACCTCACCCTAAAAGCTAATGTAGCCAAAGGAGTCATCTTTTCCTTTTCCGGACTTTTCTTCAAAGAGGCGAGGGATATTATTATTCGGATTGCAGAACTGCCACAGCATATATATATATATACACCGTTAGACGACAAGATATAAAAGTTAAAGCGAAAACAAAAGAAATAAAAGGCTCTTTGGGAATGACAATTGAATCCAGACATAGTATCCTTCAGGCTCAAGTCAACATATCAGTTACAATTCAAACTTAGACCTAAAGCTCAAACTTTTATATATAACTATTAATAAGTCCAAATTTAAACTTCCTTTATGCTTAATTCTTTTAAATAAAATAATATTATTTTGTTTAAAAAAAATTAGCCTCGTCACTATTAATAAGTCCATTGTCAAGTTTAATTCAAAGCCAACTCGGCCCCACCATTTGAGGTTGTAGGAACGGTGGTTGAGATTTTTCAGAGAGTCTGTTTTTTTTATTAGAGTTTTTTTTTAATGTTTCTTTCCTTGTTTTTAAATTTGTTAATTAATTGAATTATTTTATTTTACTTTTATTTTTAATTTCTTTCAATTTTATAATTTATAATTTATAATTTGTCTTATTTCTTTTGACATATTCTATTATAATATTAAGAATAATTTAATTCAATTATTTATTAAATTAGTTTAATTTAATAATTTTATTTTTTTATCAAATTTGATAGTCATTTAATAAATAAATTTTAAACAAAACTATTTTTAGTAATAAAATTGAATTAAGAAATAAATATTAAATCGAACTTATTAACTGTTTATTCCAATAAAATATATCAATTTATGTTATTTTTATTTGATAAACACTAGAATAGAGATTAAGATAAATTATTTAATTAAATCATTTATAAAAATTAATTTATCTTTAAATTATATTTAATAGTTTAATCATTATTAGTAATAAAAATAATTATATTGCTATTAACAATAAAACTAGTTTTGTTTTATCTAAAAATTAGAAATTAAAAAATAAAAGCAATAAAATTAAAATTAAAATTTAAACCTAACGACCTATATCCGTTTTACTTTTCACACTTGCGTCTTCAACCTGTCTAGTATGTTGTGAAATATTTTATTGTTTCACTTCCACTTTCTATTTAGATATATTAAAGTTTTATTTTAATCTATTATCAATCAAATTTAATAATTTAGTAAAAAATGATCCAATATGTATCATCAAATATCTATTGGATCATTTTTTAAAATAATTTTTTTTAAAGGAGAGTCTAAAATCTTGAGTTGCCATTTTTTTTTTTGTGAAAATGGTAATTTAGTGTAGGAGATTTCGTATTGAAAGTATTTAGGGATAGTAATTATTGCCCGCTCCGACTTGAAATCAATAGACTCGACATTAGAAATTAGGTCAGATTCAATTTTGGGGGTTGTCTAGTCCATCTCAACTTAAAGTCCAAATATTTCAAGTAAAATAATTTGTTTTCAAATTTTAAACTAAAAAATTAATCAAATTTGGCTCGGACCTATTAAGATTTTAAGTCGCCCAAACTTAATCAAACTTGAGTTCATACTACAAGAGCTAAGCCCCGATCTAGCTTTGGATCGAAACCAAGCCCAAATATAAAATTTCAAATCTAGACTCAAGCTTGAAGAGGCTTAGCTCCACTCGACCCAACAAAAGACTTAATAACATTCAATTACTTCAAATGTGCTTAGTAATAATTTGGGACTAAAATTTATATATATAAAAAAGATGTTTTTGTCAAAAGAGACTCACACTTTTTTTCTTTCTTTTGTTGAATTAAATACAAATGATTTACTTTGTGATATTATAATAATTGAATTAGTGGAATCTCGTATTTCATATATTACCAAAAAAATAAAAAGGATATATTGATATTAACTTCTAATAATAGAGTAGATTGCATCGATAATAATCTATTTTATTCATAAGGCAAAGATTATTTTAAAATTACTAATATATATTTTCAAGATATAGATAAATAGAATAATGCTGATGAGTAAAAATAAAAATAATAAAACTACTAATTGTTCTATATAAGTAAACAAAAAAATAATATAAAAGAAATATCCTAGTTTTTGAAGTAAATATTTTAATGACTCTTAAACTTTATGGAATTATTTATGTAAATTAAAATCCAATAAAAATTAGTATATGTTAATTAAGAAAAAGTACATTTGTTTTTATCTTATACATAAAAGTACTACGTAGCTCAGTACACAACTATTCTTAAATTTTGTATAATTATGTGTATAACTTCATATAAACAATTTATCAAAAATAAAACAAATTTTAATGAAAAATAATGTAAACCTTAAGGATAAACCTTGAAACCTAACAATAGCACAATTGGAAGTAAAGAACCTAAGAAACCTAAAATAGGTTTAAGATAGATAAACATTGACCCAATGTCTATAGAAGACAAGAACCAAAGATATAAGATAGGTTTTGATCACCATAAGATAATAATCTTGATAAGTTCATTAGTTCTCAAAAGAACTAAAAGAGAAATTAATTTCACTCAATAAAATTTTAATTTATTTGAAGTTTCTTGAACAATACAATATTTTCGTTTATATAGGCGTTAAGGTAAGAAATCACCCTAATTGAATTATTTGACCAGAATTAGTATTTGATTGAGCTAACTGAGATAAGAAAACATTCTTAATTTGTTGGGACAGCTTGTACACACTTTTTAATGCCTCTCATTAATCTTGGAATAATTGGAATAACTTAGATACTCATTAGGCTTTTTAACTCAATTTGGATTATATTTATTAGGCCTTGAATACTTTCCAAACTAATTCGAGCTTGTTTAGTCTATATCCCTTCAATTAGCCCATTTATAGCTTCATTTATTTTCTTTACTCTAGCTTTTGTAATTCGGGCTCCTTGAATTCTCATTGGCTCCTTTAGAGATTTAGAGCTTGACTTACATTTTCCTATGTTCATTGCAAGTGCCTAATCATCGTAGTGTATTGTTGAAACCGGGAAAATTATTTTATGATGATCTATTTCTACATCAGAATTGTGAAATAATGTTTTTATATTGTTGCAAGCAACTACTTAAGTGTTGGATCTAAGAAGCCCACTTTCACGGCAGATCTACATCATGAGCCAAGTGATGAAACATACTTGTGGGCTTTGATTCCTCACTTCAACCCAAAGCCTTAAAGCATTAGATTTATGATCCTTTCCATTTATATGTCCTTCACTAGTTTCATCTCTTTACAATGTAGGATTCCTACTTACACTTGATATCTCAACAATCTCTCCCTTAAGTGTGAACTTCCATATTAGACTTGGACTCCCCCTTGAGCAAAAGTCTTTTTCTTAGCAGCTCGAGTATATGAAGTTACCAAGAGCCCTTCTACTCCACTAGTTTGGGCCTATCAGGAGTCTCCTTGATCTTTTTTGTGGGGAGGAAACTACGGAATTCGACTACCATATCCATACTCGTCCCTTGCAGAACCATCAGCTCTGATACCACTTGTTGTCTACAATATGCATGAAACGGTCTATTATACTCACCACCATTATCCGAACGGACACATTTCAATTTCTTGCCTGTTTCCCTTTCAATAAAAGCTTGAAATTCTTTAAATTTTTTCAGAACTTGGTCCTTTGACTTTAAGACATACACCCAAAGTTTCCTAGAGTAGTCATCAATGAATGTAACAAAATAAAGTGCACCACCAATAGACTTTACCTTTATAGGACCACATACATCTGAATGAACTAATTCAAGTAGTTCATTTCTTCTAAAAGGAGGATGATGCTTGAAAGAGACTCTTTTTTTGTTTTCTTGCTAAGCAATGAGCACACTTGTTTAAGTTTGCACCTTTTAACCTTGAATGCAAATTCTTTTTAGCTAGGCAGTTAAATCCTTTCTCACTAAAGTGACTCAATCTCCTATACCACAAACTTGAAGAGCTCACATTCTTAACAACATTCATAAGATTAATAGAAAGAGGAGCCTGTAACTAATACAAATTTGGAACACTTATTTCCACAAGCCACAACCATCGAAACTTTAGAAATTTTCCATGAACCATTAGCAAAGATGCAAGAATAACCTTCATCATCAAGTCTACGAGTAGAAATCAAGTGCAACCGAAAATCTGGAGCATGCCTCACATCTTTGAGCAATAGCTTTAAGCCAAGGCTAATGTCCAAACAAACTATTCCAGTGCCTACTACCTTAGACACTCTATCATTACCCATCTTTAAAACTTCAAATCACAATGAGTATAAGATGTGAAGAATTTCTTCCTTGAAGTGACATGAAAAGTTACCCCATTATCAATAACCTAACGGACTTCATTACTAGCAAGATTGATGCCAATTTCATCACAAACAGTTACAAGATCATCTGTTATAGTGGTATTAACACGATCATTATTATTAGCGTCATCTTGTCCCTTCTCTTGCTTATCACCCTTTGCCTTCTGCTCCTTTTTCAACTTGAAGCAATGCTTCTTGATATGCCCTGTTTTCCCACAATGTTGACATTCAAGATCTTTATACCTAGGCTTTGACTTGCTTCTGCTTTTGCCTTTGCTCTCGCCTCTTTTGCCCTGATCTTAACCCCTACTCTTACTTCTCCCCCTATTTTCTTTAAGTAGAACCTCTAGCTGTGATGAAGATGTTCCCTGAGTTTTTCTTCTCATCTCTTCATTCAAGACTCCACTTTTAACAAATTGCATATTCACCAGATCACCAAGGGCTGAGTTGGTCAAAGAAACCCGAAAGTTCTCCCATGAGTCAGGAAGAGAATTAAGCAATCGTAAGCCAAAAACTTCATCATCAAATTTGATTCCTATGCCAGCCAACTGATCAAAGCAACCCTAAAATTCACTAATGTGATCAGAAATATAGGTGTCTTCTTTATACTATAAGTGCATCGCTTGTTTGAGCAAAAATAACTTATTGTTTCCTGTTTTAGAATCATATGAAGTCTCAAGCTTATCCTACAAAGTTCAAGCATATGTTTCATTTGCAATGTAATTCAACACATTATATTCAACCCCTTGCTGAATAAAGACACAAACTTGTTAATGCTCGAATTCCCATTTTTCATCACTTTTAGATTCAAGCTTTTGACTAGAAAACACAAGTAAGTGCATCTTCTTCACAAAGAGATGATCTTTCATCCTTCCTTTCCATTGGTAATAATTTGTACTATTCAAATAAACCATTCTATTGAAAATTGCCTCCATCATTCAATTAAGCAAACACTAAAGATAAGTAACCACGTTCTGATAGGATAAAATGGACAATAATAACATTCTCAAATATCCAAGGAAAAAGGACAAGAATATCATTCTCAAATAGCCAACTTTTAGGCAAAACAAGAACAATAAACTTTCATTTCTTAAAAAAATCTATGGGAGCATAAATAATAGAATCGAATAATCACAAAAGAATACCACAATTTTAATGTGGAAAACTCCGTTAATGTGAAGGATAAAAATGATGAGGCCTCTCCTGGCCTAAAAAGGAATCTCCACTATAAAATAAATATTTTAACAATAGATACAATCCAGTGAACAACAACAAGTTACACAACCCAAACAACAACAAGGATGAGTTACAAACCAAGTACAACAACTGATAAAGTAATAGAAAAAGTTATACATTTCCAAACTCAATCTCTATAGTGCAAATTAAAGATTATATAGTCTAGAACAAGCTCACCAAATTTTAGCTAAATCCGAGAAGAATAGACTGTTCAAACATAAAAAAAAAGATGAAACATCTTTATGCAAAAAATCATATGCAAAATACTAGCAGACGGCTTCAATCCGAACAACAAATGAGTCACTTACAAACCTCAAAAATTGGTCTCCACAATTCAGAATGCATAACCAGATGTGTACTTAATATAGTTAAAATTTCAGCCACATCCAACCGCTAGAAAACAATTCGCAAGAGATATATGAAAACTGGTCATAAGAACAATGCCTGGAGACAAGAGTTGTTCACAAGCACAAAAATCCCAACTTACAAATCTCTAAATCAAATCTCGACCGTTCAAAATAAAGAACAAAGAAACCTCAATAACCTATCCAAAAATCAACAAGATTGGACACCAAATGAGTGAAAGATCACTGATGGAAGATGGTAGGTTTTAGTTGAACCAAAAGTTTCAAAATTTTTCTTGTTGTTTTTGGCACACACCCTTCTCATACACTTCAAATGAAAGAACATACTCCTTTTATACCATAACCCTAAAGGGTTTAAAGGCTTGGGATTAATACAAAGGTGTCTCCTCCACATAAGAAGGGAAATCAAGCTCAACAAATAACAAGCTCAAACCTTTTGTAATATTTCCTTGGAACTTGTTTCAAACCATACAAACTCTTCTTCAACTCGCAGACATAATTCTCCTTGCCTTTCACTACAAAACCTTCAAACTGCTTCATGTAGTTAGGCTTCTAAATCAAGGCTTGCAGCTAAGCCCAAAATAACCCGAATTGAAGACATCTTAACAACTGGTGAGAAAATTTCTCCGAAGTCAATATCCTTCCTTTGACTGAATCCTTTAACAACCAGTCCGGCCTTATATCTAAGAGAAAAATTCTCTTTATGTTTTATCTTGCAGATCCACCGATTCTTTAAGATTTTTCTACCTTTAGGAAGCCTAACTAGCTCAAAGGTATCATTGTTAAGCAAGGATTGCATTTCATCTTTCATGGCAAAAACCTATTTTTCCTTTTGCTCACTCTCAATAGCTTCTTCATAACATTTAGGTTCTTCATTTGTTAAGAGAACATACTCATTAACTGAGTATCGAATGGAAGGTCTTCTATCTCTAGTAGACCTTTTAAATGCACGTTCAGGTTCTTCATCAACAACCTCATCAAATGCGGGAGCTTCTATTTGATCAACAACTTCATGCTCATCTTCAAGTTGATCATTCTGATCTTGATGTTATACATCAACCTGATTATCATTGGCGGGAATATGATCCAAGTCAACTAAACCATCATTTGCTTAAGGCTTAGACTTTTCAATTTTGTCGATATCTTCAATGGTTTGATCCGCTATGAAGATTACATCAGTCTTCTTACAATCTTCTTCTCAACTGGATCATAACACTTGTACCTGAACTTATCCTTGCTATAACTAATGAAGACACACCGTCTTATTTTGACATCGAGCTTTGATCTCTCATTTTTTGTCACACGAACAAAGCATTTACAACCAAATACACGTAAGAGGTCATAAGAAATATCCTTAACATACCACACTCTGTGTTAGGAATATCAGCCTGCAATGCAAATGTGAGAGTTAGATTAATAACATAAGCAACAATATATAAAGCCTCACCCCAAAATGATTGAAGTAATTTTGTTCCTGAAAGCAAACATCTAACTCTCTCCATTAATGTTATGTTCATCTTCTATGCCAAACCATTCAACTGAGGTTTCTTAGGAGATGTCTTCTGATATCTGATCCTTTGATGGATTTGGGGAGCTCACTTTCACGGAAGATCTACATCATAGGTTTAGTGATGAAACATACTCTTAGGTTTTGACATCACATTTCAACCAAAAATCTTAAGACGTTAGATTTATGGGTCCTTTCTACGTATATGCCCTTTATTAGTTTCATCTCTTTCTAATATAAGATTCCTACTCACACTTAACAACCCAACATTAAGGTGATTATTTGTAGCTTGTGTGTAAGTTATGTAACTGATTTCAAGATCTCCCCTTTTTTTTGTTTCATTTTGTTCTACACTGAAACTATGCCAGGAGATTGGTTTTTTATGTTATTGCTTGTGATCGTTAGCTTACAAATTAAGTAACCTTATTAAGAACCACTTCAATTCTTCTTTGTTCTTTTTGGCTTTCCTATATTGTTAGATTTTACAGCTGGGGTTCGTAGATATAATGTTCCCAATTGTGTAATGGAAAAGAAGTAGTATGGACTAATATAACCGTTATTCTTGGAAAAAGAATGACAAGCTAAAATTTTTTTCTTTGCGTGAATTTGAAGTTAGCACCAAGGAGGCTAAAGTGATATTCCCATATGCACTCAGGTATATCAACTTTGCTGTTTAGTTTGTGCAGCAAAATGGATCCTATTAGTCTACATCCATAGTTTTATGGGCTTACTTTTGTTGTTGAGTTCGATTCTGTCCCTTTATTTGCATTAAGCACTATTTGTTTTCCTATCATAGGAGAAACATTCGAGGTTTTGTTTTGCCTTTTATAATAAGCGAGGTAGGTGTATAATTGCAAGCTTTGAACTATGTACTTCTCTTATCAATGTTGTACTTCCTGATTTCATAGTTTGGAGAGTAATAAATTGACTTTTTTCGTTATTGTTTTACTGGATATAGTATCTCTACAGTGCTTCTAATGCATATACTTTTTAATGGATAATCTTGATGTAAAGGGTCGATTCGTTCCACTAATGATTTAAGTTGGAAAATTCTCTGATTCTCTGAATAAAGTTCAAGGAGGAGCCATAATGAATCTGGAAATTAAACTTTTCAAAGTCCAATACCTCTGGTTCATTTTCTAGTTTCAAGGTCGCTTAAAATTTTGTGACCTGATTTACATCCTCTAATTTTTAATTTCAGATAGACTGAATGTAAACATTGGTGTGGGCTCACTTAATGTGCGGAAGCAGTCCTTCGGTTTGCTTCTTACGAACATGCTTCAGTAGGTTTAGCGATAGGAGTTGATTTGAAAAGCCATCGAAGAATATGAACTCATTTAGGGAAAAATTGAACTTCAGATGCAAGCTGGCACCAGGTTCAAATATTCTTCATGAGTTTTAATATATAAATTGAAGGGTCATTTGATTTTATTTCTGATTTTTTAATGTAGTTTTTAGTTTTTAGTTTTTAGTTTTCATTTTTATTTTTTTATTTTTTTAAAAGAAAAATAAAAACTTGTTTTATTGTTAATATTAATATAGTTGTATTTTTTATCACAGATAATAATTATATATTAGATAAAACTTAAAGATAAATTATTTTTAATTAAATAAATTTATTTAATCTCTTATATAATATTTATTAACAAAT
>JANSVB020000035.1:539735-551598 GCA_025504935.2 Erythroxylum haughtii
TTTACCTTTACGTATTTTAAAATATATTTTCTTTATGTATTTTCTTTTCTTATAAATCTTTTTTATATTTTAATAATAATAAGGACTATATCATCCAATCATATTAGGCATTTTTAAATCATAGTAGCATAAAGAAGATTTCTTTTTTATCCCTTTACTTTTCTTAAGTAGTATTGCTTTGTCATACCATTCACTTAATTTATCTTTTAAGAAAGACATTATTTTTCCTAATGTATCTATGAGTCCTAGGTTATAAGTTGCTTCTAATTTACTTCCCCAAGGATCGGGTATCTCTGAATAAAACGTCTTTAAATAAATTTGTGTATTATCTACCTGGCTATAAATATGATAATATTAATCTAAGAAAATACAAATATATCTATTAATTTCACACAAATCACACAGTTGAAGTCTTTGTAATGCAATAACAAGTTTTCCTATAGCAGTAGTATCTTTTAAAAAAATTTCTTCTCCAACAAATTCTAATTGAAAAGCTTCAGTAGCTCTAGTTATCAAAGTGCATATATCATTATTAGAATCAAATATAAAATTATAAGAGTTTTCATCTAAAATTTTCCAAAATCGAAGTGAACTATTTAATAACACTTTTTCTAAAAATTGTTTTGTTGTTTCATAATCCATTTTATTGATAGAAACAACTGCTCTAAGAGCACTTTCCTATTTTTCAATTGCTTCTTCTATATCTTGAATGCAATCAATATCTAAATAGATACCAAAAGGGTTTATGGATTCAGTTCTCATTTTATCTATAAGTGGTAAATCAATATTGGTCTTTACTTACCATATAAGTTCCAACATATCCTTTAAAAGAAGGTTCCATTCCAGAGACAATAGGCCTCATCCCAATACCTCTACGATAATGGATATCGATTTCGATGAACTTGGAAAATTCTTTCCTCAGTTTAGTGTCTATCGTATTCGGACTTTCCAACTATGATGAAATGATAAGCATCATATCATTCATCTTCATAAGAATATGGTCCAACATATAATATCTTCAACATTAGAGTATCTTTTGGAGTTATCTTTAGGTTGTTTAAAAAACAAGCCTTGACTCCTTGAATCCATTTTGGTATAGAAGAAATCTTAGGAAATTCTAGATTCGTTAAATATATAGCATTGATGGTGCTAAAACCATACCAATCTCTAATTGCTTGAGGATGAGTTCCCTGCAAAAAATTCAATCTATGATATATTCTTGAAAAATCAATATAGTAAAAATCATTATTTTGTAGGGAATGTAGATCTCTCATGATTTCTTAGTGTGCTTGAACAACAGGATGATCTCTGGGAGAACTCTCAATCATAATATTTCTCGACATTTGGGGTTTTTGAGAAGCATATCAGGAGTAACAACTTGTGGCTGAATCTATTGAGATGTCTGTTGAAACATAGGAGAAAATCCAACATATTCAAATTCTTCAGTTATCTGAACATTGTTAATCAATCTATAATTCTTTTGCTCAGTGTAGTTAAAATGATTTATCTTGGATTGCCATACATGGCTAAAAGAAAGAAGTAATTCAGCTATTTCTTTTGATATCGAGGAAAATTAAGCAATATCTAGCAGATCTTTTATCAATACTTGGCACGTATCTATATCTTCAGACATTTGATCCAATAGACCAAATATCTCTTCTTTAGGGTTGACCATCCTCGATTAGAAAATCTGTGAGAATATTATTTTTAGATTTAATTATCTCAATATTAAAAGAATATTCAGCTAATAATGTCTGTCATCTTATAGATCTCTTATATTTAGGTTTAAAGGGCAAATTATTTTGAATAAATGCTTTTATCTGAGTATTATCAGTTCTTAATAAAAATATTTTTGGTAATAAGAAGTAATAAAATTTTTGACAGCTATTTACTACTGCAAATAATTCTTTTTCATTAATATGATATCGTTGCTGGGTATCTGTAAAAGTTCCAGAAGTATACCTGTATACAGACCCATTAGTTTTAACATTAATATCATTGTAATCTATCTTTTTTAACACTCGGCCCCATACATAATCAGAAGCATCAGTTTCAAGGATTAAATCATCGTGATCAAAATGTATAGAAAGCTTAGGTAAAGCAGAGCATGTAATTTTAATTTTCTTTACCTGTTCGATCAAGTAAGGTGAAAATTCAAATCTTTGATCTTTTTTTTAACAATATTTGAAAAGGTTTTCTTATCTCAGCTAGATTTTGAATAAAATCGTATGCAAAATTTAATACACCTAAAAAGCTTTGAACTTGCTTTTTATCTAGGAATTGAGAGATTTCTTGAGTACATGAGGTTGAATTTTTACACCTTTACCATCTATTTCCATTTAAAGAAATTCTATTTTAGTTTGACATATCTTAACCTGTTTCTCATAAAGAGCAAGACCATGTTTTTCACATAAATCTGCAAATGTATGAAGATTTATTATATATTGCGCAATATTTTTGCTAGCTATCAAAATATCATCTACATAACAATGTATAAAATTATGATACTTGAAGATATTATCCATTTTTCTTTGGAATATCTGAGGGGCATTTTTTAAACTGAAAGGCATTGCTAACTATTGATAATGTCCTTGTGGAGTAGAAAAGGTAGTATAAGGAATGTTATCTTGTTCAATTTTATTTGCCAAAATCCACTTTTACAATCAAATTTAGAGAAAATTTGTTTTCCTCTTGTTAAGTTTATCAACCTTCTTTATAAGGTAAAAAGCATTCATCAAATATAGTATTATCATTTAGTCATTATAGTTTACCACCATCCTTGCATTACTTTTAAGTATCTCAGCATGGTTTCTAACCATAAAGGTGGGAGAGGAATGTGGAGATTTGCTAGGTCTAATATTCTTAAGATTTTCTATCGAAATTCTTTTTGATCTTTTATATTGTATCTCATAGCAGTAACTCTAATCACTTTTTGTTTATCTATCATCTCTAAGTTTGATTCCTCTCTCTTTTTATCCCAAAATTGTAAAAGATTTTCAAAATAATTTTTCTTATTTTTCATTTAACGATTTTTAGTCCATCTTTGATAATTTTTATCTGTTGATATTTTTTTTCGATAATACTTTCTATCTTTAATAAAGAATTTCATTTTGGAAAAATCAATTTTTCTTTAAGGTTATACCTTACACCACGTTGGGCTGTGCGAGGTTTAAAAGAAATAGGGGTAGAACGATTATAAGAATTTTTAAGGCGATTAACGATTATCCAATGGCCATAGGGAATTTTGAAATGAATTTGTTGCTTAACAGTATGAAATTAAATTTTATGGAATAACTGAAAAAATTTATTTCCAAGAAAATATCAGTACCAGTATTATAGAAATAAAAGGGTAGACATTTAATTAAAAATGATACTAAAAGTATTTGGGATTGTTGTATTCCAATTGATAAATGTATCTAATGATTAGAAATAACTAAACCTATGATAGGTTAAAGTCTCATGATATTTTGAAGGAAAACAAGTCGATTTGCATAAACAAGAACCCGCTTCACTATTTATATAAGCTGCAAAATATTTAGCTCTATATTCTTTATAGGTAATTCCAATAAATACTAGTTGGACTAGTTTTTATCGAGGAATATATATGATATTATTGTTGTTAGATAATTGGATCCCATATTGAGTTATCTTATATGGTTGAACTTGTTCAAGAAAACTAGTTCCCAACATTATCTCTAAATTAAATCCTTCATTTTCTATTAATAATCTTATCAATATTTTAGTATCTCCAATTTTAATAGTTGTCTCTACAGCAGTATCTATATGGTGTACTTCACCATTGAAATTTATATATGAAAAGGTTTTGTTAGAATAAATTTTATCAAATTATTCATTAAATTACAATTTATATAGCTTCCACTCGCACCAGTATCTCTTAAAATATGACAAGGGATATAAGTAATTCTGTCAAAATATTCTCCTTTTATTTTACAGTTGGAGTTTATCTTTTTATCTGCTGTATTATATTATTATTATATTTAGCACTACTAGTAACACTCGTTTCAAAATAAGATAATCTTGGTAATAATCTATTATCAAAAGTCAACAAAGGCTTTTGTTGTAAATCTAATGAAAAATATGTTTCAAGTTCCTCTATATTTGCCCTATATGGAGGATATATTTTTTCTACTTCATAAAATATTTTTGGAAAATCAACATTATTTTTATCTGCAAAGCATTCAGTATGATGAGTATTTGATAAAGCATAGGATATCATATATGTAATAGAATACGGTCTATTTCCTTCTTTGATTAAATATTTTCTTTTGAAAATTTGAATTAGAGAAAGTGTCTTATCAAAATATTTGTCTTGTATAGTATATGATATCTTAGGATAAATGCTAAATAAAAGTTTTCGATATATAAGATTGCCTCTAAGAATTCCCAAACAGACTTCTCTTCTATTATGTATTCTGTTAGCTACAATAGCAATATTGATGCGGCTATCAATTCCTTCTCTAAAAGTAGATCTAATTACCATTTGAATTGAACCAACATATATCCAACCTATTTTATCATGAATTTCTTTAAGCAATTGATCAAGTTTTCTAAAAATATCTCTTTTTGATAATAAGGGAATCATTACTTTATTCCAAGTAAGGCTAATATCCAAGGATTTTTCTTTTAGATTAATACCATAAAGCATATGGTGTTTTTTGAATTTTAATCCAATTTTATCTAATAAATTCGTATTAAATCCACTATAAGAATTTATGGAAAAACATAGTATTCTGAATCTTCTTAAGTGTTCTTCTATCAATCAAAGCTTCTTGACTATACTTGCCATGTTGCTCAAATGTTTCTATTATACTATCTGTAATTAGGTTATCGTTTTGTGTAGTAAAAGAATCTCGTATTTCACTCACTTATATCATAATGAGAGGTTTCTTCAAATTCAGTATCAGTAAGTATAAGAACATTTTCTTCAAAAGAACAATCTTGAAAAGTATTGACTTGAATAAAGTCTTTATTTCTATCATCATCTATTTCAATTTTTTTTAATGAAAATGTTTAGGGCATTCATTAGAATAATGTCACTTTTCCTTACAATAATAACATTATCATTCAGTTATCTTTCTATTTTTTCTTCTATTTCTTTTAAACACAGGTTTTTTAGGTTTACATCCTTTTCTTCTATAATATTTAGCTTTACGTCTTTTAAATATCTTTTCTTTAAGTATTTTCTTTTTTATAATTCTTTTATTATCTTTTTATAATAATAAGGACTATAACATCTAATCATAGTAGGCATTTTAAAATCATAGCAGCATAAAGAAGATTTCTTTTTTATCCCTTTACTTTTTTTAAATAATTTCGCTCCATCACACCATTCACTTAATTTATCTTTTAAGAAAGAAATTCTTTTTCCCTAATATATCTGCGAGTCCTGGGTTATAAGTTGCTTCTAATTTACTTCCCAAAGATCAGGTATCTTTGAATAAAACATCTTTAAATTTGTGTATTATCTACCTAGTTGTACATATGATAATAATAATCTAAGAAAATACAAATATATATGTTAATTTCACACATATCACATAGTTGAAGTCTTTGTAATGCAATAAAATATTTTCCTATAGTAGTAGTATCTTTTAAAATATTTCCATCTCTAATAAATTTTAATCGAAAAGTTTTAGCAGCTCGAGTTGTCAAAGTACCAATATCATTATGAATATTAAATATAAAATTTTTAGAATTTTCATCTAAAATTTTCCAAAATTGAAGTGAACTATTTAATAATGTTTATTTTTATAAAAATTATTTTGTAGTTTCACAATCCATTTTATTGACAGAAACAGTTCCTCTAAGAGCAATTTCCCATTTATCAATTGCTTCTTCTCTGTCTTGAATGCAATCAATATCTATATAGATCCCAAAAGGGTTTACGGATTTAGTTCTCATTTTCTCTGTAGGGGTAAATCCATCTTGGTCTTTAGTTCCCATATAAGTTCCAACATATCTTTTGTTAAGTCTACTAAAACTCTACGGGGGATATCTAGGAGGGTTTCGGGAAGTATTAGGAATATCCCTTATATTTGGGTTTAAATGAACTTCTTGTTTATAATTATCGGGTTTAATATGAACTAAAGTTTTTAAATTTAGTCTTTCTATTTGTTTGTTTAATTCTTGTATCTCGGAATTAGATACTAGTAAAAAGTTTTCTATTTATTTATGATTAGGAGCTATTTTCATTTGTAGAAGTAAATCAAATATCTGTTTTTTTATTAGATTTCTACAAGATCCATATATGTTTCCTTTTGATTCATCACTTTTACCAAATTACGTAAATTAATAATTTGCTCATGAAAATTAGAAATATCTAAAAGAATAATTTTTCCGTAATATTCTATCATTTTGAATAGCCTGAAACTAGATATGCTTCAAATTAAACTTGAATTTTATCTTTTCAGAATTAAGTTAAATTATACTTTAAAATATTGTCATTTTATTTAAATTAATATTATTTATAATTAAAACATTCAGACTTCAAGTAGGATTCAAATTTGATTAATTTAAACCAAATTCGTTAAATTGAGTCTGCATACAAATGTCATCGATACATATAACACTCATGTAATTTGCTAATTCTCAATCACCTCTTATAACGTAACTATTTAAAGATTATCACATCAAATGGAATTAATGACTTATTTTAATTTTTCATAAAACATAAGGTCTCTCTAAAAAATTTTAAAGAGATTTTGTTAAAAATAAAAAATAACACTTAAAAACTTTATTTCTTTTACTCTCACAAAAAATATTGATTGAAAATACCTAGTTATCTTGTATTATAAAATTTTGATTTAATTTTTTGCCACAAGGTAAATAGAATCATTCAGATGATAAGAGATTTAATTGGTCTTTAAAGGAAATTACATAGTAAGGGCATATTTTTTAGTATATATTATCTTTTTTTTATTATTAATGACTTCCTTGAAGCTTAATGAATTCAGGCAACGACATACGCTCCATATTCCTTAGATTACTGGACTCAAAGACCAATTGTTAAGCCCTCCAACATTAGCTAATGAATTCAGGCAGCGACATACTTTCCACATTCCTTAGATTAATGGACTCAAAGACCAATTGTTAAGGCCTCCAACATCCCTAAAGCCAAACCATTCAAGAAACGCTTGATCAAGTGCCACTATGTTGGACTCGAATGGGCTGAGGGGACGCCTGTAGCCCGTACGTCGATTGACTGTTAGAGTCATTCTAATTTCTAAGCGAATCAGGCTTTCGGATTTACACTTCCAATTCTATTTTTTGTTTTCTCAATCATTTTAAAATTTAACTATTTTTTTGGTTATTTTTATAACTTATAAAGTCACAAAAACTTATTTTAGTTTTTTATTTGCAAAATAAATGTTATTTAAATATTTGATACTAACTATAAAATATAATTAACATGATTTAATTATTTATATATTTAAATATACAATTTAAAAATATTTTAATATTATAGATAATAATATTCTTATTTATTTAAAAACAAAATAAGAATTTTAATAAACCAATATTTAAAATTTTACATGTTTCTTAAGTATTTAATATTTATTTTAAAATATGATAAATTTATTATTATTATTTATTAGTTTAATTTATATAAAAATATTAAATTAATCGAACTAATCTTATATCCAGATGGTATTACCAAATGGGAGAATGTTAATGGGTGGTGAAATAAAATAGAAAATTGAGAATGTTTTTCAAGCTACATAATATTTCAAGTTTTCTGTTAAATATGTTTATTAATTGATACTTATTGATTTTTACTCTTACAATAAGGTATGTTATTCCTAAAGCTTGATTTATTATTATTATTGATTATAGTGTAAGCACATTCTAACGTATATTCAATAATAATATACATTAGAATAAGCAAATAAAATAAATGTGGAAGAAAACAAAATTACCTCATACCATTGTTGTTTGTTTTTGAAGAGTTGCGTTTTTTTAATTCTTCTAAGCTCTCAATTCCTAAATACAATGGTGTATGTTCACAGAGAGAATCTTAGGGACCCAAAATCAGGAAAAAAAAACCTATATGAATGTGCTTCCATCAAGCACAATAAAAGTTACCATAAAACCAGAAATTGAATACCCACTAAATGCATAACGTTTGGACCATTACTATAGCAAGAATCTGAAAGGTTCTCACATTCTCACGTAGTCTATATGTTTAACTTAGTATCACATCCTAATCCGATCTAAGTATAATATATGAATCATGACGATATATCTTCTAGTAGTTAAGTATTATCTTCCATGTATTATGGTATACTATAATTATATCAGCTGAATGTGGTAACATTACTTAATGACTAAACCCTATATTTATTCTAGGTCCAAAATAATCAATTTTCTTAAAGTTCAATAATGTGCACCATAATATGAGAAAATATTATAAGAGTTTCATGAAAATATCATGTCCATACAATAAAAACTATATAATGGAACTCAATCATATTCTAACAATATGATCTTTGAACTTCATTGGTGGCATACCTTTTGTTAAAGGATCAACTATTATCAATTCAGTGCTATCGTATTCAATGACTACTTTCTTGTCCTTAACATGTTCCTTTATAAATAAAAACTTGATGTTGATGTGTTTACTTTGACTACCACTCTTATTGTTTTTAGTTAGAAAAATAGCAGTTGAATTGTTAAATATATTCTTAATGGACTATAAATGGAATCTACAAGTCCAAGCCCATATATGAAACTCTTTAGTCGTATACCATGTGATGTAGCCTCAAAACAAGAAACAAACTCAACCTTCATGGTGGATGTAGCAATCAAAGACTACTTAGCTCTCCTCCAAGATATGACTCCATTGGTAAACATGAAGATATAACCTGATGTTGATTTTCGTGAATCAACACACCTAACAAAATTTGAACATAAGTACCCTGTTACCTCCAGATTATTGGTGCGTCTGTACGTAAGCAAGTAATCTTTGGTCCATTGAAGGTACCTCAATACTTTGTTTACAACTCTTCAGTGATCTAATCCTGGGTTATTATAATATTTTCCTAACATTCTAACAGCAAATGCAGATCCATTCACAAGTAGAACAGTAGTAGAAAGGTTCTCACCTATAGTTGTAATGATAATTATTAACTTGTTATATATTTTTGTCTTATAGGAACTAATTCTTTATTTAGCTTTTTCACTAAATGTTTTAATGATCTTTTAGTATTAAGGGTACATGTCATGCAAATATTTAATGAAAAATATCTTAGAGTTTAAATAATATTTCTAATTTTTATATAATAATGCAATTATTTTCTTAATAACTTTATACACTATCTTATTAGTCATAATTTCTTACATTATGTTATTATTATTATTTTGTAATACTAATTATAGTAATTGAATGCTTTGTTCCTTTCGTCTGAAATGTTATCTGTTTAATCTATTTATTTCTCATTTTAGAAAAATTTGTAGAAATAATAGATAATGATACCAAAAATTATTAAAATATATCAAAATTATAAATAAAGCTTAATGGATTAGAATATAGAAACAAAGTTATCTATTATAACACTCGACAATTAGCGTGAATGATGCAATGATTGAAAAGGTGAAGAATAACTTACGGGTTAGGAGCTTGTTGGTTGGTGGGAGGTTGTTCTATATAAGTTGTTTTGTGCATATTCTAAATTTGATTGTGAATGATGAGTTGGAGATAATAAAGGAAACACTATAGTTGATCCATAATAGTGTAGTACAATGGAGTAAACATGCAAAAGAGTTAAAATTATAAAGAAACTACAAGACTACTATGCATTCCATGTATGATGATGTTGGAATTGAAATTGTCCCATTGGATGGAATTCAACCTTCAAGATATTGGAGTCTGCATTCCAATATATTAAGGTATTTACCAAGATGAGAAAAATAGATTCTCAATATACTTACCTACCTATAGAAGAGCAATAGAGTTGGCTAAAGAACTCTGTGCGATGTTGGAAATATTATATACTACTATTGATTTGTTCTTAGGAACAAAATATCCAACTGTGCACAATTGTTTTATCAATATGTGTAAGATTAAGAAAGTTTTATTTGATTGGATATTTGATTTCAATGAGGTAATCCAAGTTATGGTAGAGTAGGTAACAAAGAAATTCAATTCTTATTAGTATATGGTTGGGTATATTGTGGCAATCATTTTTGGCTTGGGCCTAAGATACAAGATGAAGGGGGGTTTATTTTTATTATGGCATGTTGTATAGCGATCGTGCTCAGGAGCATGTTGATGTCATTAAACAATTTTGGTATAATCTATTTAATGATTATCGAATAAGATTTGACAAAAATTAGGATCACTGTAGTCCAGCTCCAATGTAACATCCCACCTCCGACAGGAAGGGTAAAATAGTAAATTGGCTGGGGGTAAGAGTGATTAGGACTGCTTTGACATTGTTATGCATATTGGTACTGGTGATCAGTGAAAATAGTGCACATGAAATAACTGTACATGCATACATGACATTCCCGGTAATTGGGCCTAAATGACATTTTATTGTGATTAACGTGGTTATTGTGTGTGAAAAATTATTCTGAGTGCGCCGTAGTGTGTTTTATATTTTAAGGAATTTTTAGAAATTTTTCTGGAATTTTTCGGAGAAAATTTTCCGGACCAGAAAAAAAATCGCCACGCGGTGAACCGATTGGTTTTCGGTTCCGAAAATTTCTGTCCAATGGCATTGAAAATTGGGGCAGATGATTTTGAAATTTTAATTAGAACCGATGCTATTTTAATAGGTCTTTTATTTAAAGGGTTTCTTGGATTCTTGGAAATTTTAATTTGGTGCCAAGTGTCATGACACATGTCATGACACTCTTCCACCCAATTAATGCTCCTTGTCTTCCTACTTTTTATCTCCCATTCACGACACACACATCAAAACAAGTTGAAAGATAAAACAAACAATAAAAAAAGGAGTGTCTTGCTCTCTCCCTCATCCGAAATCTCCCACCCTCTTCTTCCTCCTTGATTTTCTTCATTTATTATGGTAAATTGCTACTCCTTTCTCCTACTTTAAGTGCTCCCCTTGTAGAAATAAGCTAAGTCTTCCACTCCCTCCCCAAGATGATGTGCCGTGTGTGTTAGATGAGTGAAGGAATTGGTGAGGTGGTGAGAAAGGTGAGAAAAATGGAAGAATTAAAGCTTGGAACTTGTTTAGGTAAGATGAGGTTTAAGCTTTGATTATGTTTAATGCATGAATTCATAGTTAGATGCATGAATTGGAAGTGATTGTTTATGAAATATGATGTATGATGCATTAATGACATGAAACATATGGTTTGAATTGTTGGGCATGTTTATAGAAGAATTAATGAGGTTGAAGATGATTAGTGTTTGAATGTCATAGTTTGAAATGATTGTAGTGATATTAGATGAATAAGACTTATAAGAAAATGATAAGAAAATGAGTGAAGAGGATGCTGAAATTTTAGGTATTGATATAGAAGTGAAGTGTTTGATGAAGGTTAGGGTGAATGAATGAGTTAAATTGAGTGCTAATTGAAGTAGAATGGACATGGGAATGAAAGGAATTGAATTGAACATCAAAGCTGGAAAATTGTCATTTGTACATGGTTTACTGTTTTGATCATAACTAATTGTGTGGTTATGAAAATGAGGTGAGGTTTGTGCCCAATTAAACTTTGGGATGTTGGCTACATTTTTGTGTGAAATAGGTGTTGTCAAATTGTAACCTTAAGGGGTTGAAATTTGGTTTGGAAAGTTACTGCTGGGACTTATGTGAACAGTAACCGAGACATAGAACCTAGAGTTTTACTGATTTTTCTAAATTAATTGATATGG
>JANSVB020000035.1:664479-674947 GCA_025504935.2 Erythroxylum haughtii
TTTGTTTGTCTTTTTATTTGACCTCTTTTTGTTATACTTCAAAATTATATTAAAGTAAAGTCATCTTGACTTAACATTACTAACTGCCCTACCAAACATAGCCTAATTGTTAGTAAACTAAATTTCTTAGATGTAGGTTAGGTTTAAGAAGAATTCTTAAAATTAGAAAGAGAAGTTATATGTAAATTATATAATTTTGCTATTACCCCTATTAAATATTAACTGAAAGTTTTAGAGATATGTTAATGTCATACAATAAAATGTAATGACATTTTAAGTTGACTAATATCTCATAAACTTTAATGGGAATATTAAGGATGGTTAACACAATGCAAATAGTTGCATAGAGTATAGTTGAAAGGTATATTACCCAAATAGATTTGTTCAACTCAATTCATATTACTATAAGCATAAACATGGACTACAATTATAGGTTTTTACTATAGTATGATAATAATTATCATAAGAATAAAATGACAACATGAATTTTCTTATCAATACGTGATATGACAGAGATCACATATATTTACAATTCAAGCTTTTGAACATTTGAAATTGAATTTGGATTAAACATGATTATAATGTTCAAGGAATAATAAGAAATAAGTCGTTAAGTAAAAGTAGTTGATCCAAGTTCAATATTTTATATGTGTTGGATCAAAGGAAATATTAAACTTAATAAAAGTGGAAAGAATACAAAGTTAGATAATTGAGACTATCCTTTTATGTCACAATGGTTAAATAAACATAATAAAAATCATAAAGTTACATGTAAAGATATGTGTATCTTTTTTTATTATGAATCATCTGAAACTTATTGGGTTGAATAATTAACAAATCAACCTTTGGTGAAAAGATGAAAATGGAATTGAATTGTTAAATTTTATACATAGAAAGTATTATTGTAATAATAATTTATAAAAGGATGAATACTTATATGTCATTGTATGTACTAATGAATTTACAAGAAAGGGTTATAAGTACTAAATGGATTATTTAAAATTTTTAAAAGTCTTAACTATTTAATTCTAAGTTGAAATCAAGCATTAAGAATATTGAAGAGATTAATATGGTCCGATCTAAATTTTTATTTTCTATAAGAAATGAAATTCTCTTATGAATACCTCCACAACTGAATCCCGTAACAATATAGATTTATGTAAAGATGAATATACAATATGAGATATTGTATGATGCAATATTATTTCTTTATATTATAACTTACCTTCAAAAGTTCTAATTAAGTCAATTAACAAGATAGTATATCATATATAGAATGGTAAGACTTTGAAAGAGTTAAATTTAATAATTTTGGGATGTGATGCTTAGTTAAAACATATATTTTCCATTAAGTTTAGAATTAAATCATAAAATAAAAGGTTTTAATATATCTAACAAGTTAGATATAATCTTGCAAACTTATTAAATAAAGTGTTTGTTTTAATATATACTTATAGGTGAATGGTTCTTATGACAAGTAGTGAGAGTAAAATTAAATTTGAAAGGTTCAAATCTTGTGACAATACTTTCAATTAGAACTATGCCTTTATTGATACATTTGATATATAGTTAAAAGGTTATGAGATGTCGAAAGATTCGCTTCTATGATATATTCAAAGATTTTTTTGGAGATGATTGTGAATTTATCATGTCTAGAAAAAGGTTAATGAGAGTATAGTTATACTATTTAGTGGGAGTATGTAGAGACATGTTACTTATAGAGATAATTAACATTTTCAATTGATGAAGATATGGTAGTCCAAAAGCAACTCTTATTAGATATAAAAAGGTAACCACTTAATTTCTGAGAATTTGATCTATGGAGATAGATATGAAAATTATTTACCTATTCTAATCTATGTACATCGATAATTGACAAAATATTTTTGTATTTAAGATATCTAATACTAATGTAGTATTAAAGATATCTATTATTCTATGAATGAGTTGATAATTGAGTTTAAAATTTTATGGATATTAACTTTATAACTAAATCTTAGCTAAAGATATATTTTACATAGAGCAATATTATTTTAAAATTTGAAAGGTTCCAATGTAGCATTAATTACTAATCAAGCCATAATTTTTCATTTAGCTAAAATGATTATTTGAATTAATAAGTTCTTCAAATGAACTTGGTATAGTTCTTTGCAGCATTCAAACATTAATATAATATGGAATATTAAAACCATTAGGCGTATAAAAAGAGTTAAAGTCTCATCAAAGATCCAGGTATGTGTTTATGAAATTTCTCTTAATTATGATGATAAGATGAAAATTGAAAAATTTAAGCAATTTCTAACTATAGAGAATCTAGAATTTTTTTTCATCAAACCATTGTCACAGTGGTATTATGATCATCATATGGAGATATAGTATAACATCCTTAAGCAATTGACTTAGTACAATTGGGAGAATATTGGTTTATGCCCTGAAGTTAATTGGTTGGTTATAGTTATAATGACATAATTATTTAAAGACATTTTTTATCTTATACATATTCAGATGTAGATGATAAAGACCATAAGATAAGTATACATAGTAAATAAAATTATGAAGAGATCATAATTATGAGATTCATATTATATTTACATTATTATCCATAAATTGTTCTTAATTATTGTCTTATTGACATGGGACCTTAAAATACTAACACATGTTATATTTCTTCCTTATAAAGGAAATAGTTAATCTCATATATTAAAGTATGGAGATACTTAAACAAACATATGAGTATTTTCTAGGGAACAAGTTCACTAAATTATCCCCAAATGAGAATCTGTTTGGAACGTTACTTGAGTATGGTAATTCTCATTATGAAAATTCTCATTATGGTAATTGTATGAATGGTCCCTTTATTTAAGACCTCTAAAGTATCTCATATAGGAATTGTTATGTTTTGATACTACTTATATGGATGAATTTGATTGATTGAGACTTATTGAAGTGTTTTAGAAATATGATTGCGTTTGTTTATGCTGAGTTTCCAGACGGGAGGCCCGTGGAATTTGATGATTGTGTGATTGAGCTGGTTTATAGAAGTGAATTTTAAACCCTTTGCAGGTTTGGGTTAGTTAAAATGCAGTCGTTATGCTGCCGAAATTTTTATGGCAAAGAATAAGAATAAGAATTAGAATAAGTTTTGTTAAAGATGAGATAAGATTTTGGTTAATGGATGAAATTTTGGGATATGTATGAATGTATAAGAAGATTTTTATGAATTGAGATTTGCATGAGGATGAATTTCAAAAAGGAAAATTGTATGGATTTTGTTTGATTTGAATAAGATTGAATAAAAAGAAAAAGGAAAGAAAAAAAATACCGGTTTTGATCGGCTTCGATTAAGATGTCATAGGGTTTCCAACGCGGCCCTTTCGAATTGTCAAAAATAGTATTTCGTTCCCCGGATGTCAGACTTTGTTTCAGTTTGATCGAACCGATTGTTTGCCTTCGCCTTTTTGATCCGCTTCGCTTTCGATTCTTTCGTCTTATGTTACCGATTCGGATTTGTTTCGCTTTGATTCGTTCCGTTTTGATTTTGTTTGCTTTCGGCTCATTTTTGTTTCTTTTCCGTTTGTTTCGCTTTGTGATTCGTTCCGCTACTTTGTGTTTTCGCCTTCGCTTCGGTTTTTGCTTCGCTTTCTGTTTTCGTCTTTTCATTTTTCCGGTTGGGATCCGGTTCTGAGATCGAGTCCCAACACTTAATGCCTAAAGTTCATCACCCAATACTGAACAAACCATTCTCCTTGTCAATCCCCTAACTAAAGAAGAGTTTTAAAGAGGTAAAACTCTAAGCTTGGAAATTTGGCTTGAGTTCAGCCAGAGTCAACGAGTCAGACCTAGATTGACTGAACTTGGAGCTGGGCTCAGACTTAGGTTACCTAGATTCCCCAACTAAGCCTGAAACCTAATATGTATAGGTAAAATGATGTCATTTTTATTTTTAATTTTAAAAAATAATTTTTTTTGGGACTAGTCGGCTAACTAGGTTTCAAGCTGCCGAGGTCTGGGCCTAGGTAGAATTGCTCTTCAGAATAATACCTACAAACATTCAACACACACTAGACTTCAGGTATCATAGGAAGTGTGAAAAGCTCAACATTTTCAATTTGGCCTTTGTTGATGACTTGCTCATGTTCAATGGTGTTGATTTAAAGTCAATTACCATCATTAAGTCATCTCAATTATTCAACAAGCTACCAAGTATTGTGAGCTTGGACAAAAGCTATTTCATTAAGTTAATTCAATTATTCAACAAGTTGCCAGGTATTAAAATGAGCTTGGACAAAAGCTATTTCATGTTCTCTGGAGATTCATAACATATAGAGGAGCAAATTGGCAGTCTCACTAGTTTTAGGTGTCACCAACTCCCTTCAACTTCCTGGATATCCCAATAATGATTAAGAAACCTAACTTCCAAGATTACACAAGGCTTATTAAGATGATTGAAAGAAGGATCTATTAGTGGTTTATAAAAGCTTATGCTATGCAAGGATATTGTAGTTGGTTAAATCAAATTTATCTAATATGTATGCTTATTATTTATACCACTTAATGATACTTAGGAAAATTATCAAGGAAATTCAAAGCATGGTAAGGAACGTCCTGAGGAATAGGCTTATCAAGGAAAATTTTGGAGCAAAAGTGTCTTGGTATAAGCTTTGTAAGCCTTTGAAACAAGGAGAACTTGACATCAAAACCATTGACTCAATATGAAAAGTTCTCCTTGCAAAAAGAACTTGGAAATTACTAATAGACGAAGAGAATTCAGTCCCAATGGATGCACAAATACCACCTAAAAAATGAAAATTAATGGAGCATTAAGAAAATTGCAAGCACATACTGAACTCTTTAATACATGATCAAACTAAGGAACACACTATGTAAGGAGTTTTAAATCATAATTAGAAATGAGAATTCCATCTATTTGTGGTTTAACAACTGGAGCATAACAGGTCCTCTACACCTAATACCTAAAATGTACCATCTTAAATACATGCTAAAACTAGAGCCAAGGTGATAGGTTAATAAAAGGAGAGGAGTAGTGCATTGCATATTGCCCTTAGGGGCTTCAATCTGCTTAGAGAAGCCTTACCTAACTACAAGCCCATGATCAACATAGAAGATAAAATAATATAGGCAGGACATAGTTCAAGTATGTTCACTAACAAATCGGCTAACAAGATCTTCAAGGTGCAAGTTTAAATCTAATAATATGGCATCTTCTGGTATAAAGGACACATATTGAAATTGGCTTTCATCTTGTAGCTAACTATGTTTAATAGGTTAAACACCATAGATAAACTAGAAACCAATCAGAAGCTAAATAAATTATATTGCCTGTGTAACCAATACAGGGAATTTAAGGATAGTTTGTTCTTCAAATGCTGCTACACTAGTGGAATATGGAAAACAATTCAAATAGCTTGTAATGATACATGCAATAACTTGGAATGGAGTAGGATGATAACTGAAATGACATTTGCCACACTCCCTAAAGAAGATATGACTATTGTCAATCTAGTCCTAGCCACTATAATATATGAAACATGGTAGGAAAGAAACAAAAGAAGATTCATAAGTGAGCACATGGAACATAGGCATTTCATCATCAATATCCTATCCAAGATAGGAGAAGGTTTGATTGTTCATCATCAAAAGGCCATATTCTCTAATTGTGCACTCAATACATGGAACCCAAATTAGGATTTTCTTAAATTGTTCAGATATCTTGATTCACATATTATCCTAGTGGAAACATATGCGAGGTAACAACTTTTGTATTGATTCTAGGAATCATCAACTCTCCTTGTAAGGCCTTGACCATTTTGCACATCAATATATTTCTTATTTATTTCAAAAAAAACTTTTCATATATGAACTTAAATTTGGAAAACCATACTGAGGCCTAATTAATGAAAAGGATATTTAGTAAAATCTATTTTGATTAAATTCTCACTCAATTGTTGTGCTTAAACTATGCAATATGGATGGAATTGTATTCAGGCAGAAATTGAGAGTATCATTCGAGCTACTTAATAAATGATTAAAACTCTATAGAATCTTAGCATTGCTCTGAGATGGAACCTGTAACCCTTCCTGATCAACTAAAAATAGGTTGAAAGTTCCCACATTTTAGCTCTATTGTAAGATTATGAACTTTCATATTCTGATAACCCTTTAGCTATCACATATAAAATGTATCTTCAACTTTTCTTGTTTCAATACTAACATATAGTGTAGCATCGGTAAGGCTTAGTTGAATGTTGGACACACTTCCAATTATACTTAATAAATTATGTTCTTTACCCCTCCTTAAAAAAAAAGAAATAGTTGAAGATGACATAAATAGAAAAAAATTATAGCCAATGATTAAAAAACAAATCGATTAGGCTAATTCAGCTACAAAAATTTTGAATTGGACTTTTTGGTTTAATTTACCATAATAATTTTTATTATTCAAAACTGACTAGTTTATCAATTAATTGGTTAATTTTTTTATGTTAACTAATTTTCATAAAATTTAGTAAACTAGTTAGTTTTCATTTAACACTTTTTTAATTAAAATTCAACTTTTTATATATAAAAATATATTCTCACTTTTCAATCAAATTTTAGATTCTTTAATTTTGTTCAATCATTATTATATACTAATTTAATGATCGTTTAATATCTGCTAAACTTTTCAATCTTAAACCTCATATCTTAATTTTCAATCCGATTTTTTAAAAAATAGCTTATGCTTTAGAAATGGGTTTACTGACATAAACAGAAAATCTTGAAACGAAAAAGAATAAACAGGGATGGGCTTTGAGCTTTTAAAATGCGTTTTATTTATTTTTATAATCCTTTTAATTTTTTAAAATTGTAATATTAACCCAACATTTTGTCGGTATACAGTAGTGGTATCGACCAAAAAAAGTCTGCAATTTGATATACAATAGTATTTACCTTCGTACCAATTTTCAACAGATTACAAAAATCAAAACTTTGCTTCTTAGGTCAAGAAAACACATCTACTCAGGTCCTATTTAGTCAAAAAATTCCAAAGTACACGCACGTGTAGAATATGAGCCATTCAAAAGTTGATCATGTCAAAATTTATCAACCCAAAAATTAAGGGGTTGGTTCCTTGAAATTGTCTCAAATTCTTATTATATTCTCGAGTCAATAAGCATTTATTGATTTGCATGTTGTATATAAAGGTTAAGCATATCGTGTCATACCCCCGACTACAGACAACTAACGATATAGAGTTTCTCTAATCTCTTGTTCAATGGCAGAAGACATGAATCTCGAAGTGGAGCTGCTCTTCCACGATCTAATCAAGCCAACTTGTCCCACACCCCAACACAACCGATATCACCAACTCTCATGCATCGATCAAATGATGCTTCCAATTTACATGCCATGGATCCTTTATTATCCTGCAAATGACAGCAAGACAAAGAAAGAAGAAATCTGTGAGAGTCTTAAAAGATCGTTATCTGAGGCCTTAACCATATTTTATCCTCTGGCCGGACGTTTCAAAGCGAACAAGTTCGTGGACTGCAACGATGAGGGGGTGTATTTCGTGGAAGCAAAGGCCAAGTGCAACCTTCTGGACATTCTCCAAAATCCCAACTTCTATGACATCAATAAGTTGCTTCCTTTCGAGCCGGATCATGCTAGCGACATGGTTGCTGCTGTCAAAGTCACCCACTTTGACTGTGGTGGAATGAGTATAGGGTTTGCAATGTCACATCAAATGGGTGACGCATTGTCTTCAGTTCTGTTCCTCCAAAGCTGGGCAGCCATTTCTCGCGGCGCCAACGACACTGCAGTCGTCCCTCTTTTCGATTCTGCCAAGTACTTTGCTCCTGTTGACCTACCTGAATTTGACACTGGGTTCGAGTATATTAAGGAAGCAGTTGTCACCAAGCGGTTTGTATTCGATGCCTCAAGCTTATCAGCTCTGAGAGACAGGTACGTGTACAGGAACAACATCCACGAGGAGACAATTCGACCAACACGAATTGAAGCATTAACAGCCTTCTTATGGAGCAGGATCAAAACCATCACACAAGTCAAAGCAAGCACAAACAAAGTCTTCACAGCCTACCATCCCGTGAACTTGCGTCCAAGACTGAACCCGCCGCTGTCGGCGCAACATTTCGGGAACATCATAGTGGAGCCCGAAATAGTAGAGATTGTAGACAACAGTAGGGAATCGTGGTCGGATGATTTGATGGTGAGGAAAGTGAGAGAAACAGTAAGGAAGGTGAACGCAGAGTACGTTAAGAATCTGCAAGCAGATAATGCATATTTCCATATGATGAACGAGAGGTCTGAGAAGACGATAAAAGGAGAGGTGGTTCCTTTTAACTTCACAAGTTGTTGCAGGTTTCCGATATATGATATCGACTTCGGATGGGGAAAGCCGACATGGGTCAGCTCGGGGAAGTGGCCGTTCGGTAACTTTGCTGGTTTCTTTGACACCAAGGAAGGTGGTGGTATAGAGGCGTGGATCACTTTGTTACGGCAAGAGATGGCTAGGTTTGAAACGGATCCTGAGCTGATTGCTCTTCTATCTCCTAAGCACAAACATTGAGCAGCCAGCAAAGTGGGTTTTTCCTATTGTGCCAAAGTATTCTATTGTTGGCTTGTACTATTTTCTTTTTTGTTGTTACTGTTATATTATGTTGTTGTTGTTTCATTATGATTACGTGAAGGGACTCCGTTTTCACAAAATAAATGAAAGAACTAAAATCTTAAATGTGTAACATTCTTCAAAATTCTAGTACCAAGACATGATCAAATTTAGCTCACAATTGTTGAATATATAACTCAAACTCGAGTTTAATTAAATATTGTCAATTTAAATCATGATTGAGCTCAAAAATAATTTGACACATATTGAAACTTATACAAGTTTCCTTTCTGTTTCTTATGTCGATATTGATATACCGTTCAAAAGATTTGACTTGCACTCTGTAATTAACCAAGAAATTAAACCAATGCAAAGAGATTCAATCAAACTTCTATCCGAACACTAATAATGACTTCAGGTAAAACTATCAAGGTAATGATTCAAAAACCACCCATTATAGACCCAAGACCCCAAATCTGAAGGATATTCTTTAGGTACCATCTTCACGGGATAAGAAAATTTCTATCAATAAGAAGTCAAAGAAAAGACCCCGATTGGGTATTATTCCAAGGATCAAGAACCGAATGTGAAAGCGTGTACATCAGATTGGTTTGATTTTACGTACCTGAAAGAAAATCATATACGAAATTCTAGATTAATTTTGTAATTAATCAACACAAATAATTAATCATAGAATTGCAACATACTATATTCAGTAATTGGATTGATAAATACTTGAAAATTGGAGAAACATTGAATCTATTGTAATATTCTGTAAAGCGACGTGATAGAGATGCAGAGGATTTGTTACTGCTATTCTGAATCCTTAATCAGCAAAAGCACACATACATAGTTCTCAATGGGGCGACTATATTTAAAGTCGGCTAGTAGTAGGGTCTCCTGTGCACTGCAAATCATGGACCAAGCCTACCTATCATAGCAAGCCCATGAACACAGGCCCAATGACACATTAAAGAGAGAATTAACAAACTCAATTACCTTGACATCAAATTAATCGAAGTTTGTACAAAATTATGTTTATTATGCTAGTCCACAAAATAATGATAAAATTCTATCAGTACCTTCTGGACCTCCCTTTGGTTATCTAGCTTTGCTGCCTAAGGACACAACTGATGTTTCTGACCAAGTTTGTAGCTGTTTTAACTTTTGTGTTTCATCTCCCTTATATTAAAAAAAAATCCCAATCAGCCATTTCTACTTGAATGTAAATCAAATTCGAACATAATGATATGAACGTACTTTAAGGCTAGGCTACTGCAGCTCCAAAACATATTAAAAACCAAAACAAAAAATGCAAGAGTCATTTTTGGATAACAAAATCCTCTGATTAATATTATAATCTCTTATTCTGTTTCATGAATTTCAGTCATTTATTTATACGAGTCTCGTATTTATTTATATAGGACCTATGTGAAGCCTATATAAATAAATGACTAAAATTTATAAGACAAAATAAGATACTATAAAATTAAATAAAAAACCCGAACACTATTTCTGGACGCTCGGTGCATCTTAACTCATTTTTAGACATTCGTGCCTGTTTTCGCCCGGTACGCTATCACCGTGAACAACAATGAAAAGCACACAAATAGCTTTTTTTTTAAGTTTTCATTCGCATAGAACCACAATGTTTTATTACATTAAGAAAATAATGCTATATAAGAGCTTTGTGTTGGACCAATGATTGTTGACAAATTAAATCCTACTTATGTTTTGATAATAATAAAATGTATAGAATTAATTAAGAAATTTATTTCAGGTGTTTTGGATTGAAAGAAATCTAGAAGACATTATAAATCATTGAGGAATCAAGAAGGA
>JANSVB020000035.1:737989-757058 GCA_025504935.2 Erythroxylum haughtii
TTTTATTAATAATAAATATTTTCATTACAAAACTGTAACTGAAGAAGATAAAGTTACATGTAAATACACTTGCTTTCTAAGGCGCTATATTTACATAACTCCAACATTTAGGCATTTTAATTTCAGATTTGGTAATTTAAAGAAATATATAGTATTTTAAATTAAATTAATTGAAGCAACATGTTGCCAAAACAACCTCTTTTGTGAAAATCAATTTAACTTATAATGTTAAAAAGTTTTGTGTGTATGTTATTCATACAAATATTGATTGGCCCAAAAGAAAGATAATATTTAGCCTGAATTGCATATATACTTGTGGTGTTAAATGTGTGGCAGTTATTCGATGTAACATATGAACATTAAATATGTCAAAAAAAAGGTCTTTTGTCTGACATGCCTTATTGTCGGTGTGTGATCACTACGCCAAGGTACCACTTATAAGTTAGTATTTCTATCCAAAGACTAAATATTAACGTTGTGCAAAGTATCTTATGATGTGGTCCTACTATTATCTATAAATAATTAATTTGGTATATTGTAGTGTTGTCTATGTAAGTAATTAGATTTTGTTTGTTTTGCTCTCTGTTTAGTTCCTGGTTTTGTTGCAAATATCTATGCTAGTATTAATTCAATTCTTATGCTTAATGGCACCAATTGTAAGTCATGGAAGGAGAATGTTTTGATTGTTCTTAGAGTCATGGACTTAGATCTTGTTTTACGAGTCGATCAACCTGATCCACTTACTGGTGAGAGTACCTCTGATCAAAAGAAGGAGATGGAAAAGTGGGAAAAGTCGAATCGTATGAGCTTGATGATCATGAAATGTGCCATTCCATAAGCTTTTCGGGTCACTATTCAATCATATTATTACGGCTAAGGGTTTCCTTAAGGATCTTGAGAAAAGATTTGCCAAAAATGAAAAGGTTGAAACAAGTACACTTTTGACAAAGCTTATCTAAATAAGGTATATAGGAAAAGGAAACATAAGAGAGTACATTATGAAAATGTCTAGCATTGCTTCAAAATTGAAAGCACTCAAGTTGGAATTATTCGAAGAGTTGGTAGTGCATCTAGTTTTGATATCTCTTCCGGCACAGTACAGTCAATTCAAGGTGAGTTATAACTGTCAAAAGGAGACATGGTCTCTTAATGATCTTATCTCACACTGTGTCCAAAAAGAGGAAAGGTTAAAACATGATAAGGCAGAAAGCGCTCATTTAGCCACAACATCTAAGGACAAAAGGAACAAAAGAAGGAAAATTAATTTGTGATTTTGAAAAAACAAAAGAAACAAAAAAGGAAGAAAATCTAAATGGTTGTTACTTCCGTGGAGCTGAAGTTCATGTAAAAAAGCAGTGTGCGAATTATCATGCATGACAAGCAAAGAAATGTGTGCTTCTTATTTTGGTTTATTCTGAGGTTAATTTGACTTCGATACCTAAACATACATGGTGGTTAGATTCTGCTTAAACAACTCACATTAGTATATCTATGCAAGGTTACCTGGGTTGTCAAAAACCAAGTGATGGTGAAAGATACATCTATGTAGGTGGCGACAAGCCGATAGAAGTCCAAGCAATAGGGACTTTTAGATTATTGTTAAGAACTAGAATTTATTTAGATTTTGTTGAAACTTTCATTGTACCGTCTTTTAGACGGAATTTGGTTTCTATTTCTTCTTTGGACAAATTTGGTTATTGTTGTTCATTTGGAAATAGAATATTTAGTCTCTTTCAAAATTCAATTTTGGTTGGTGTTGGTTCTTTATCAGGTTACGATAATCTATTTATGCTTAACAATAATGTTTCATTTAATGAAGCCTTACATGTGGGCACGTGAAGTTTAAAGCGCAAATTAATCAGTGATAATTTTGCCTCATTGTGGCACAAGAGATTAGGTTACATCTCCGAAAGGAGAATTAAGAGACTTGTGTCTACAGGAATTATCGATTCCCTTGATTTTACAAATTTTGATACTTGTGTTAATTGTATTAAAGGGAAACAAGCAAATACTTGTTCAACAATGATATGGAAACTTCTCCCCAAGTTCAACAACTTGTTCTAGAAGAACAAACTCTACATCCTCAAAAACCTATGCCATTAAGGAGATCCATTAGAGAGAGGAGAAGTGCAATTCCAAATGCTTATGTTGTATTTCTTCAAGAACTTGAAGTTGACATTAGTATGGCAGAAGATTATCCAATCAACTTCTATCAAGCAATGGAAAGTTTTAACTCTCAAAAGTGGATTGATTCCATGAATGAAGAGATAAAGTCCATGAAGGACAATGATGTTTGGGACTTTGCACCATTGCCTGAAGGTGCAAAAATTATTGGATGAAAATGGATATTAAGACGAAGAAGGATTCGAAAGGCAATGTAAAAAGGTATAAGGCTCGTCTTGTCGCAAAAGGCTTGAAACAGAAAGAAGACATTTATTATAAAAAGACTCTCTCTGGTTTCTTCGAAAGACTCTTTTAGGATAATAATGGCATGAATGATACATTTTGATTTTGAGTTGCATCATATGGATGTTAAGATAACATTTCTCAATGGTGACATTGATGAGATGATTTATATAGTGCTGCTAGAAAACTTTATGTCAGGAGATACAAAGCAAATGGTTTGCAAATTAAAGAAATCCATCTATGAACTCAAGCAGGCATCTCATCACTGGTATTACAAATTTCACCAAGTTGTCATCTCGTTCGGTTTTGAGATGAACTTGGCTAATGATTGTATATACCATAAGTTCAGTAAGAGTAAGTACATTTTTTTAGTTTTATATGTCGATAACATGTTGCTTGCCACTAATGATATAGGCTTATTGCACGGAACGAAGAGATTTCTGTCAAAGAAAATTGAAATGAAAGATCTTGGTGACACTTTTTTTGTTTTAGGGATTCAGATACATCAGGAACGCTCTCAGGGTATTCTTAAATTATCACAAAAGAGTTATATCGAAAAGGTACTTAAAAGGTTTGACATGCATGATTGTAAACTAAGTGATACCCCTGTGTCTAAGGGAGATAAGTTCAATTTAAGTCAATGCCGCAAGAATGACTTTGAAGCTAAGGAAATGCAAAAGAGTCCTTATGCTTTGGCTGTAGAAAGTATAATGTATCCTAAGGTTTGTACACGTCTAGATATTGCGTACATTGTTGGAATGTTAGGGAGATATTTAAGTAACCTAGGATTGGATCACTGAAAAGTAGCCAAACGGGTCATGCAGTACTTACAGAGAACGAAAGATTATATGCCCACATACAAAAAATTGGATAAGCTGGAGATCATTGGTTATTTTGATTTCAATTTTGCTGGATGCCAAAATAGTAAGAGATCCACTTCGGGTTATATCTACCTGTTTATTGGAGGAGTTATTTTCTGGAAGAGTACTAAGTAGACAGTTATAGCTTTTACTACCATGGCGGTGGAGTTTATAACATATAATGAGGCATCCAACTACGGGATATGACTGCGAAACTTTTTCATAAGGCCGCACAATGTGGACTCTATTGAAAGACCACTTGAGTTATTTTATGACAATAACTTGACAGTGCTATATTCTAATAACAATAGGAGCTCGACAAAGTTGAAGCACATCGACATCAAGTTCCTAATTGTTAAAGAGAGAGTTCATAGTGGACAATTGTGTATACAGCATTTTAGATCAAACTTCAAGATTGCAAATCCGCTTATTAAAGAAGTGTCACCCAAGGTCTTTCATGAATACACTGCTCATATGGGTGTTGCATCTTTTTAGGATATGTAGTTTCAGTGAGAGTTTATATTGTAAATGCTTTTCATATTAGGCATTTTTCACTGTCATTTTAAATACATTTTTTTGGTTATTTCGTTCGAGGTTATTTTTAGCTTTAAGATATTTGGTTTATTTTGTCTCTGAACTTATTTAAGATTGATCTCATTAAAGCATAAGGTTAGACCAGTTGGAAATAAGCATGCTAAGATCACACTGCTTATAATTTCCATACTATCCATGCTTGATCCATGTCATTTGGTTATATCAGCATATGTGACCATTGATGTGTCTAGTTACGCTAAATGTAGCGAAAGTCGCTTTAAACCTATATTGGTATGCTAATGGATCGGATTGTTTAGAGATGCATACAATAATGATAGCAAAATTCTGAGTCTTACAAGGTTAATACACAATTTTAAGGTAACACATATAACCCAAGTGAGAGATTGTAAGGATTTTTAATCAAACATGTGCGCTTATATGTGTATAATTGTATATAAAGGCTATCATATAAAGTTGAGCCCAATTAAGTAAAGTGATCTAATGTGGTTATGGTATTTTGGATTTTATACATCTATTTTAAGTATGGGTTTTATGTGTGTAGAGATCGGGTTTATAATTTTCCTAGTTTTATGATAGGTCAAACTAGAAATTAGATTTGGGTTTTATTCTAATAAAAGTGATTATGGCTCCTAAATTAAATGTACGCACAATTCGTTCTAACATTCTCATCATCAAAGAAAAAACTGAAAGCTAGAGAAAAAATAACTTTGAAAAACACTACATTCTAATTTGAAAACAAACCGCAATACTCCAGTGTAGAGTTCACAATGAATTTATTTATGCTTCTGCTTTTATTTAATTCTTGATTATTTGATATGAACAAATACTGACATTAAGGTGATTAAAACTCAACATAAAGTGGGAAGGTGTTGTTTCTAGCAGAGCCATGAGATGACCCTGAGCAAATGGAACTGCGGTGATTGGAGGTGGGAATTGTGTGCGGAGAGAGGGGGTCTACGTTGAGGCTATCAGGCTAGAGAGTTCTGGTAAGGAAGGAGCGGAATTCAGATCTGTTAAAGCGGATGTAGTGGGGGTGAGTTCTGATTTCATTTCTAAAAAGAAAAGGAACCAGTTTTGTGATCCAGGCGAGAAGAAACCTGCCCTATACCGTTGGCTGAAAGAAGGATAACTTATTTTGACTTCGTTGGTAGGGAATAGAAGAGCTTTTACAGAAAAGAACAGGCCAAACCGGTTTGTTACGATCCTTTCAAATATTAGTTAGAGCATGATTCATTTTATCATAAAACGACTCTCATTCTCGAAATTTATACATTAATTCTAATCCATAAATAATTCGAAAACAATTATGCCAATTGAAACGATGAAAAATACAGCTAGCAAGATACTGTCCATGATGGTGTCTGATAGATGATCTAAGAAGGTGCGATCCACAGAAAATTAGTTTTGAAGGTTCCTTTTTACTGGTATCGTCAATCAAACATTGTACAAAAGTTCGATTACTCCTATGATTTGCGTCAGGGATGGATCTTGCGTCTCAGTGATTGAAAAGTGTCTAAATAATGCAAAACTGGACACAGGCTTCAGTTTCTAAGTTTATCATCTAGCAGTGCCCAAATTTCATCAAATCCTTTTTTGGCACCCATGACTAACCAGACTCGGGACTATATTAATATTTGCAAACCTAGCTCTACCAGAAGTGATGAATGCTTTCATCCAACCTGAAGTGAAGGAAATTTTCGAAAAAACAAACCTGAAGTGAAGGAAAACAGCACTTTTATCAGACAATAACTTGGAAGGTTAAATAATGAGATGAAGATGTACACATAATGAGCAATTACAGACTTCAAGTAGGAATCCGTTCACCTTAACAGACTCACTCCACTAGGAATTTTGGCGTTGGGACAAATTCTGGGACCGTCTGATATGTCTTGTCCGGATGGAAAAGTGCTGTCCGCCTTTGGGGATTAAAGGACGATATATGAATGATAAGAGATTATCAATTAACTAAAGGAGACTTAACTGCTAACATTAATAGGGGAATAACTGCATATTTTATAGAATGCACATCGTAACTACTGCAAAAGAATTCCCTCCATTCCACTTCCTCAGAAACTAGAAAAGATTATACTGAAACGAACAACTATAGCTCTCAAATAATCATGTTATCACTGACAATTAAAGAATGAATTTCACATAAAATTAACACAAAACACAAGATAACATTCATATACATTGGTAGCAAATCAATGAATTCATCGGCAAAAGGTACTTATAAGAAGAAGCAAGCATAATGTCCAGATTGAACCATTATGAATTCATGAAGTTTAACAATAATGTCAAGTCCATTATGACCATCCAGGTGATATAGATATATAACCACCAAAAATTAGAAGAAAAATAGAAGTCAAATTGTAAGGATTTTGATAGAATGGCAATGAGGAAGATTTAAATTCTGCCTCTTTACCAATATAAAGTTCAGTTATAACCACATATCAAAGGTTTTTCACCTAAGAAAAGATGCACTGAAGCATTAGCATCCCATTACTGCACAGTTGGACACAAAAGCACCTGCTCGCTCCTTGACTGCAAGAATATTCCATTCTGGTCCATCAGTTGTTCCATTCTGTGGATCCCAAGTGTGCAGCACAATAAGTTCAACCTCAGGTCCTTTGTGTCCTCCAATCACGAGTAAGCTGCTCCCACATGATTTAAAGGCTAATCCCCAGCCATTAGAAGAGTCAGCTCTAACTGGCAACCTCTTGACAACACCCCATGAGTTATTAGTCTTATCATATCTCTTGACCTCATTTGTTACTTGATCAGCAGCATAAAGTTGATTATTTACTACAGCAACTAGTGGGGGGGAACGCATAGCAGGATGGCCCACACTAGAAGCAGGGTACATGTTCTCTATCCTCCTCCATGACCTCGTCTCAAGATTGTATTCTTCACCACAAGTTAAACAATCTGTTGGGCTAGACATACCCCCAATTACATAAAACTTCCCATCCATAAAGAATCCTGAACACAGCTTACGCTGCATGTTCATATCTGGTAAGGTTTGCCAAGCACCCAACTCAGAATTGTAAAGCTCAGCAGACTTCAAAATACGTCCATTCTTGTCAGTCCCTCCAGCAACAATGGCAATTTCCCCAAGGCTGCTTGAACCAAACAAACATCGTGGTAAGTTCATCAAAGCACATCTAGACCAGCCACGAGTAAGCAAGCTGTACTTCCAAATAGCAAATCCAAACAACTCATGACCAAAAACAAGTAGCTCAGTCCCCACAGCAAGAGACTCTTTATCTGCATGAGTAAAACAATCATCACATGGCATCCTCGGCAACTGCATCCATCTGTGTCTTACAGGATCGAATGCTTCCCAAGGCATTAAAATACATGCCAAATAAACCCAGTGTTCAATTATCCCAAGCCGCCGTCTTATCTTATATATACACCCACTTCCAACTAAAGCTCTGAATTTTCTATTGACACAAGCCAGAGTAGGGTAATCTGATATGTAGCTCCAAGCCAAAATATCTAATGCTGTATCATCAGGAAGACCAGGAACAAGACTTTCATCTGGTGAATGTTGGTTATTACTCTCTCCACTTTGCACCACAGCTATGGATTTCTTACCATTTAGTCGTATCCGGTTCAAATCACAAGTACGCATGTGTCTTTCAAGCAAGCTTTTTCCAGCCACCTTCAGATTTTCGTTCCCGGTTAGGGGAACATAGGAAAAGAGATGCCCATTTCTCTGAAGAAATCCATTCTTCTTCTCAAAATTTTGTTCCTCAAGAAGATCTCGGAACACCATTATTGAATTTTAAGCCTCCGACTGAGCACAAGATAAGAAGAGGAGTTAACAGAATCCAAAAATAAGACTTAGAATTAACCCAGAGCAGGACTTAGAATTAACCCAGAACAGACTCGGTGGTACATTACGTATTTATTCTAAAATAAGAGAGTAGCTTGGCAGAGAGAGCCAATTATGTGATTGCTCAATCATTTAGTGCCAGTAAAACTTCATAAAACTAGGGGAAAAGTAAAACTAAAGCTAACTAAATCCTCTTTAAGCAGCATCACCCAAAGACAAACAAAATCAGAGTCATGCACAGAGCATATCCAACTGAATCGATTACTCCAGCATCGATTCTCACGTCAAGCCACCAACCGATATTAAAACCCAAACAAATGGAACGATAATCAAATTGATGAAACTAAATGGAATATTCTTCTTCAACTACTAATCCTCCATCGGAACTGACAGTCTACAAACATGCAGTACGGTACAAATCCTCCTCCAAGAATAAAACCAGGCAAAGACAATTAACCCAAAGAGAAAGCATTGGAAAATCGAATCGACGAGATCTAACACAAACATCAACAATATTCAACTCCTCAGAAAAGCAGATTATAGCAATTCAAATCAAACCAATGAACCAAGCACTAACCTTTGATCGCACAACGCGAAACAATTCCTCCGTCTGAAGAAAAAAAGAAAGAAAAGAGATACAGCAAAAACACGGATATAGAAGTATTGCAGGAAAAATCGCCGCCTGTATAAGATCAAAGGGACTACATGTGAAGGAAATTGGTAGATATTCTCTAGAGAGAAAGAAGGAAAGGAGACCGCTTGGGAGTAGATGGTTATCTAAATGATGCGAGTGAGGGCGTATTTGTTCGCTACATTACATCCATTTTTCTAGTTCTTGATATCAAAACGCATCTTCCGTTACTTTCCTTTCCCTTTTTTTAAAAAAAATATATATCTTTATTCTTATAATATTTAAACAATAGCGCCAAGTAAATTTTCCTTTTCCCAAAAAAACAATTAAACTATTTCCATTTTCTTCGTAACTATTTTCATTTATTCCTTCTTTTTCTTTCACTTGTAATAATTTTATTTCTCAATCGTTTGGCTGCTCTTGATTATTCTTCTTCCAGCTTTCTCCTTTTGACCAGTCAAAGGTTTAGTGAGGTGCACATGGACATGGTTTTTGGCTCATTTTTACCCCGTCGCCCCCGCATCATGTCAATTGTTCCGCAACCGCTGCGCTGACGCTGTTTTGAGATTAAAACGTCAATATTTTAATAAAACCAAACCTCTTAGCTTTACTCTCGCCTCAGCCAAGCCGTTGCTTCCTCATTCTTTTAATTTTACTTCCTGCTTTACTTCTTCGATCTTGCGCTTATTCGTCTCAACTCTTTCCACGCCTATTCTTCTTAACTCTTTCCATCCTCCTTTTGAGTTAATTCATGAAAAGTCTCCTTTCTAGGTTGAGGTATGCTCTTTATTAACAAAAGTTAGTCAGAAACATTAATTCAAAGTTAAAATTAAAGTTTTTATTTAAAGATAAAATATTTATTAAAATTTAAAATTTTATCTATTAAGATAAAGTTATTATCTAGTTTGGATTTAAACTTTTGAATTTGATTTATTTTATCTAAGTATTAGCTAAGTTTGTTATTTCATTCTTTATATATTTAGGTTTTCATGTCAGTGTAAAGTGAACCAATTAATAAACTGTCTCTTGTTTTATCTCTTTCTCATTCTACTATATTTTTATTAGTTTCTAATTCTAAAATCCCAACATGATATCAGAGCTTTAGTTCCTTAAGGGACTATGAGATTGAGTGAGAAAATACAAAGATAGAGTTGTCATAGTTGCCAGCAATTCAACATTTATCTCACCTCCAAGTTTCAATGGTAAAAATTATCTAGTATGGGTTGTTAAGATGAAAGCTTGTTTAAAAGGTCTTAGCTTGTGACAGTAGGTAGAAAATGAAAGGAAATTACTACCTCTAAGAAACAATCCAACACTCAATCAGATAAGGGCTCATAAAGAAGAAGAAGCAAAAACTCTAAAAGCTTTATCTATAATTCAATTGGAGGTCCCATAAGTAATTTTCACACGAATAATGACTTGTGAAACAGCTAAGGAAGCTTGAGATATGCTGAAAGAATTATATCAAGGAAATGAAAGAACAAGAAAGATGCAAATCTTAAATCTCAAAAGAGATTTTGAGACTTTGAGCATGAAAGAAACGGAGACCATATAAGAATATTCTGATCGGTTGATAAATGTGGTGAACAAAATTCGACTGCTGGAAGAAGATTTACCTGATAGCAATATTGTAGAGAAAATGCTTATAAGTTTGCCTGAAAGATTTGAGTCTACAATTTCATCTCTTGAAGTATCAGTCAAATAACTTTATCAGAATTAATTAATGTTTTGCAAACTCAGGAGCAAAGAAGAGCAACGAGAAACCAAGAAAGTGAAAAGATGGTAAAGGGATGATGAGAATGACATCAATGGGATGATGAGAAAATACATCATACAGTGAAGAGAAGTGCTTCACAAATAAGAAATTTGGAGAGATGCACTCCATAGAGTTTGAATTTTCTGCAACTTTGAATCAAGGGAGAATGTTGGAAAGATTGATTCAAAGTTAAAATTGAAGTTTTTGTTTAAAGATAAGATACTTGTTAAAAGATAAAATTTTATCTATTAAGATAAAGTTATTTTCTAGTTAGGATTTAAACTTTTGAATTTGATTTGTTTTATCTAGATATTAGCTAAGTTTGTTATTCCATTCTCTATATATTTAGGCTTTCATATCAATGTAAACTAAACGAATCAATAAATTGTCTCTTATTTTCTCTCTTTCCCATTCAACTATATTTTTATTAGTTTCTGGTTCTAAAATCCAACATTTGTAATTTTGTTCTCTATCAACTACATCTGAGTATCTTCTGTTTTTCATTTCTTTAGCGATCGAGTGACATGCTTCTCAAATTTGTTCAATTTGCCCGTGGTTAAACAAACAAATTGGTGTTGAAATCATGGGCAAATTTCACTTCCTTCGTTTGTTTAACCATAAGCAAATTTAACAAATTTGAATTGGTGTTGAAATTATATTGCTTCTTCTCTCGCGCTTGCCCAAGCTATATATCGATATAAATTTCCTCTTCAATGATTTGTCGAACTCATAGCCTTATACTCCTGTTATGATGTTAACTTTTGCACATCTCTTGTGTAGTTGTAGTTTTATGGAGGTGTGCGACTCTTCTAGGGTTTGGATTTATGAAATGACAATACATGATTTCTAGTCCAGTGGATGCTGAAACTGCCAGTGTAGTGCCTCTAGAGTTTAGGCTATTTTCTTGTAGATTAGTAGCCCAATTGTATGATGTAATAGCCAACTATTAGTTATGTCTCTATGCGTTGCCGTGTTCCTAGATCTGCTTTACTTCTTTCTTACAACATCTTCTTTTCGTTACTTTCTTCAACAACTCCATTAGCTATTTATTGTGTTGTTCTGAAATTTATCAAGAGCTACTTTAGTCTCTTCTTTTTCCCTCTTGTTGGTTCGAACTAGTTTAATTAATCAGTATTTAGTAGGAAATTTCTATGTTAATGAGTAATTTTCCATGGATGTGGCGTTGCATTTTCTGTGTTAGATCGGATCTACAAAATTTTAGATTATGTGTGGCTGATTCTGTCTTGGTTTATACATATGGATATCTTCTGTTTTTCATTTCTTTAACTGTCGGATGATATGCTTCTCCAATTTTGTTAAAGCCTCGCATGTGTTTGTCATTGATGAGAATTTTTTTAAAATAACCAAATCTTACTACAGAGGAGCAGCTGGAGCACTTCTGATTTATGACATAACCAGGTCAGTTTGTGTAAAAGTGTAGCTGATAAGTTAGATTGAAAGCATAACTTGTAGAAGTGTTTCAGTCATTGTTGTAAAATAATCGTAGGAAATTTGAAACCATGCTATACTATCCACCTCTACTCTTGTTGGACATCTTGCTTTTGAATTATCGATAAACTTGTGATTTTTTTAAAATTAAAGGTAATTCATTAACGATAGTAATGACATTGAAGTTCCCCTTGCAAAAATATAGACTTGAGGCTAATATAGTAAGTTTAGTGTGACAACTATCTACGCTTTAATTTTCCTACCTTTTCATTAGAAGTGAAAAATTATTCAGGGAAATGAAGAAATGTTCTGCAAGCCCTTTTACTTGTCATGTGTTTGAATCAGAGTATTAGGAAGGGAGGGAGAAGGTTGATATGATTAGATAGTATGTTTCATTCTCAAACTTGACAATTTTATTGAAATTAAGGACATGTTCCATATTCCTCTCTGTTGCTATCTATAATATGTTGATGTTGATTCCTTTAACAACTATATCAAATGCTTGACTTTATTACTGACTTATGATGTAGCGCGGTGATACCATGGCTCTTAGTCACTCGCATCAGGAAGCATGTGAAATCATGTTTAGTGAGCTTTCTTCTTATATGGATGAGGTTTCTCTTGAACCTGAGGTTAATCCCAAGTGGAAGGTGCAGATGTATCTTAAATTAATGAATTTTTCTTTTTTTATTTCCAACAATGTGCTCATTGTTATATTAAGTTTGAGGCAGTGCACTTAATTGTGCTGACAAATTGTAGGGAAAGGTTTTGGGAGTAATGTATTGGTCTCACTCTTTATAGACACGTTAATACACTAATAGGGATTTCTTGTTCACATAATAGGATAGGAAATTCATGTGCATTATATCCATATTAAATCTATGAGGAATAATGATTAGATGGAGAAGAATTGAAGCATAAATGTTTAGATTTCCTTGTTGTATGGTATTTGCTTTTATTGGCCATCATCTTGCCATGCCTGTAAAAGGATTAACTTTTAATCAAATTGTAGAACCTGTTAGTGTTAGTTGTCTAAGATAATTAGGTTATGGGAAAGATGTCTCTGTAATTTCATTTAAAACCTTCTTAGATATCTAGTACATGTCTAGAACTTTGTGGATCGGAAGTGGGTTATTTGTTTAAAGATTGTGTTAACAGATGATTGCTTTGTTATTTCAAGAGATTTTAAATGCTCTACATATGGGAACAAGATAATAGTTAACCATGCAGGAATTTCAGTTTGAAAACATATGCATCATAATACTTCCTCATTCTGCATTTTCGTGTTTCACTGAAATGTATTGGTTAACATCAAATTGAGGTGCAAACATTAAAAAAAAATGGTCACACTATCTACGTCAGACAATCAATGATTGATAATATTACTATTCTATAAATGTGATTTTTTTCAAGATGTCAAATGGATATCATGCACATGAATTTCCTGTCCTATTATGTGAACATGAAATCCATTTTAGTGTATTGACGTGTCTATAAAGAGTGAGACCAATACATTACTCCCAAAACCTTTTCCTTCAGTTTGTCAGCACAATTAGGTGCACTGCCTCAAACTTCATATAGAAATGAGCATATTGTTGTAAATAAAAAGGAAAATTTCAGTAATTTAAGATACATTCACACCTTCCACTTGGGATTAACCTCAGTTTCAAGAGAAACCTCATCTATATAAGAAGAAAGCTCACAAAACATGATTTCACATGCTTCCAGATGCAAGTGATTAAGAGCCATGGTAGCACCACGCTGCATCAAAAGTCAATAATAAAGTCAAGCATTTGATATAGTTGTTAAGGAATCAACATCAACATATTATAGATAGCAACAGAGTGGAATATGGAACATGTCCTTAATTTCAATAAAATTGTCAAGTTTGAGAATGAAACATAATATCTCATTATATCAAACTTCTCCCTGCCATCCTTATACTCTAATTCAAACACATGACAAGTAAAAGGGCTTGCAGAACATTTCTTCATTTCCTTAATTAATTTGTCACTTCTAGTGAAAAGGCAGGAAAATTAAAGTGCAGATGGTTGTCACACTAAACTTACTATATTAGCCTCAAGTCTAGATTTTCGCAAGGGGAACTTCAATTTCATTATTATCATTAATGAATTACCTTTAATTTAAAAAAAATCACAACCATCACAATATGTCTAAGCTAAGTTTATCCATAATTCAAAAGCAAGATGTCCAATAGAAGTAGAGGTGGATAGTATAGCATGGTTTCAAATTTCCTATGATTATTCTACAAAAATGACTAAAACACGTCTACAATTTATGATTTCAATCTAACTTATTAGCTACACTTTTACACAAACTGACCTAGTTACATCATAAACCAAAAGTGCTCCAGTTACTCCTTTGTAGTAAGATATGGTTATTCTAAAAAATTCCCATCAATGAAAAGCACATGTGAGGCTTTAACAAATTGGAGAAGCATATCATCCGACAGCTAAAGAAATGAAAAATAGAAGATACCCATATGTATAAATCAAGATATAATCAGCCATATACAATCTGAAATTTTGCAAATCCCATTTAAAAAAAATACAACACCACATCAATGGAAAATTACTCATTAATATAGAAGCTTCCCACTAAATACTGATTAATTAAATTAGTTCGAAACAATAAGAAGGAAAAAGAAGAGACTAAAGTAGCTTTTGATAAATTCCTGAACAACACAAGAAATGGCTAATGGAGATGTTGACGAAAGTAACGAAAAGAAGAATAGTTCCTTATAAGAAAGAAGTAAAGTAGATCTGGGAGCACAGTAACACATAGAGACATAACTAACAGTTGGCTATTACATCATAAAGTTAGGCTACGAATCTATAAAAAAAAAACTCTAGGGGCACTACACCGACAGTTTCAGCATCCACTGGCATGACATGATGTATTGTCATTTCATAAGTCCAAACCCCAGAAGAGTCGCACACCTTCATAAAACTACAACTGCACGTGAGACGTGCAAAAGGTAACACCGTAACAGGAGTATAAGGCTATGAGTTCAACAAATCATTGAAGAGGAAATTTATAACAATATATAGCTCGAGCAAACACAAAAGAACGAAGCAATGTGATTTCAACATCAATTCAAATTTGTTAAATTTTCCCATGGTTAAAAAAAACGAAAGAAGTGAAATTTGCCCCTGATTTCAACACCAATTCATTTGTTTAACCATGGGAAAATTGAACAAATTTGAGAAGCATATCATCTTATTGCTAAAGAAATGAAAACAAAAGATACCCAGATGTAGTTGATAGAGAACAATATTACTAAGCTTTGTTGGTATAGAGCATACCTCAGTCTAGGAAGGAGACGTTTCATGAATTAACGCAAAAGGAGGATGAAAAGAGTTTAAAAGAATAGGTGCAAGATCGAAGAAGTAAAGTGGGAAACAAAATCAAAAGAAAGAAGGAGCATCAGCTTGGCTTAGGCGAGAGTAAAGCCAAGAGGTTAGGTCTTATTAAAACACCGACGTTTTAATCTTGGAATAACATAGGCAAACATTTGCAGAACAGCTGATCTAATGCCTTACTTAATACCTAATCTAGTTAAAGGAAGCTCAATTAGTAGTTATTGGATAAATTATGACCTGTATGAAGATAGTTGAGTGATCAATATAGGATGCATCGCCTTAAAGTGATTTAGGATAATGTTTCATTATTCTTAATTAGTATTAATTTGAAAAATCCTTAACTAAGGTGGAATGACACTTTAAGAATGGTTTTTTAATGTCATCAATTAAAACAATTACTAATGGTGGAGGACTAATATGATTGAATTTAAATAGAGTGATATCACTTTAATGTTCTATTTCTAATCAAAACTTTTTTTTTTGAAAAATTAAAAAGGAATATTATTATAGTTAAAACTGAATCGGTGTTACAATGAGTTCAAGGCTTTAAGCTGACCATCATATTGCAATATGACCTGAAAACAAAAACTCCCTAAGGTAGATAGTATGACTATCTGCATAATGGACAACAGTAAGAAACAATTATAGGCACCACTAAATTTCATCTTTATAGGAAAACTCATTCACCATATCTAGTATTTGGGATTTTGCTTTCTCTTCCTAGCATATTTCCTTTTTGCATATTCGCGTTGCATACAAAAATCGCCAGGGATGTCTGGGATATGGTTTACCGCTAATGGGGTATCACAATCATTTGTTTGTTCTACATCCCCTCTCTCCTGATTCTCAATTTGCCCAATAGTTGAAGCTAGAGTTAGCATGTTATCCACTTAATCCGACAATGCTCCAAATATTTAAAAGTGAACTTATTAGTGCTACTGTCTAGATTCTCCCCATTTTTTGCACGGAATTGTCCAGAGTTGTCTTTCCCTGAGAAATGTGTGTGATAACTTGTTCAATCCTCACACCAACTACTTGATTACCATTCTCTTCATCACTAGTAACTACATCCCCAGCACCAATATGCACACCCACGACAACACTAGTTGATTTATCCTCTACAAGAAGGCTATCTGTAACAACTTCAGATGTCCCAACATACAACTGCATACATTATTCCTCACAACCCAGAGAATCACTATGTTTTTCAAACACCTCATGGTTCGAAAGTTCCTGCATAACATTACATTTTCCCAATCTAGAACTAACGGGGGACTTAACAAGAGACATCTCAGAACAATCAACCATCTTAAAATTCCTAACCCCAATTGCACAATTGGATCCTCACAAGATATAAAGTTCTTACCATCAACATGATTAACTATCCCATCTTTTTGCAATGGGTCTAGCAAATTATTACTTGTGATTTGCCCATCCTCAATCAATAGTGAGGAACCAACAATAATCTCCACATAGGCCTACTCCTCTCCTTTGTCAACTATAACATACTTTTCCTTAGAATTAATTAGCGCATTACTCTCCTTCTTTGAGGGACCATAATGAGAAACATCAGTGACTCTCACTGACTCTTTTTCATATCTAACTTCCTTGCTAAGGTCCTCATGCCATCCCGAGTGAAGAACCCTCCCTGTGGGAACCCATTTCCTCACATTATTGTTTAGGTTCCAAAGGATAGCTTATAGGAATCACCATTTTTCCATCTCCCTATTATCAACTAGCCTAAGAATCGGGAGGCTATTAGGCAGAACCACGCACTTAGGAATTTCTATACATAACTTCACATAACCTATCCTCTCCATAGAGGAAATTTGTGAAGCCATACGAATCAGCTTACCTAGGGAGCTAGCCACATAACTGAGACCCGCTACCTTCCAGAACTCTATCGTAAGGTTATGGAAATGAACCTACATAAGGACGACCTCGAATAGGCTTCAATACATATCCATTCCCGGCCTTCACTTCTCCAGAAATAGTGGGTGGTCACCGAAGTGCCAAGGACCCTATTCAACTATCTTCGACAAGCAGGAATCATTAGTAAATTTGAATAAAATTGAGCCATCATCTCTCAATATGGCCTTTTGTAACCCCTTCTTCCCCCACCTAGCTGTAGCCCATGCATTAACTGCTAGGAAGCCCCATCTTTGGACTAGAAGAAACTGACCAACGACGACGACCATGCTCTCACTCCAACCTTTAGAAGTTTAATCGAAGGCGTTAAGACCCCATCTTTCAAAACATTGCGATAATGATGTAGAGTGCCTTTGTTGTGTTGTTTAGGATTCAATTTACACCATGACTCATCCACAATATTTTCCCCCACCTTTGTTAGGGACCCGTTAGTGTGCCTCTCCATGGAGCCTCAAAGGGAGTCTCTAGTGAGAACTAAGAATTGATCTTTAGAGAGGGAGGCTTCCCCAATCTCCATAGTCAACAGAGGAGGTCTCTCCGTTAAGACGAACATCGTGGAGTTGCTATAGAGCTTACGTGGGTAGCATTCCTCATGCCCTTCTATTGTTGAATAAGCTTATCGAATTTAGGTCACCTTGCAGATGTTTCCCAAACTCTTATTCCCTATTTCTCTGTTCTTTCCCAATCACCTCTCTCCCCCAAATTCTTACTTCCTTTAGATCTGGATCCTAGGTCATACACAGATATGGGTCAGTCGACTGTTGCATGTCTCTCACAGATCTGGATCTGCCGTCTGTTGCACGTCTCTTACTCTTCAGTTGCACTCTTCGGTCGTCCAAGTTTATTTCTAATCAAAACATTGTATAATGAAATGATTGAATTATAAAAAAATTATAAATGAAAAAATTTGTCAAAATCAATTTAATATTCTTAAATATTTTGGTGATCATACTATATTGATATACAACAATCTTGATCTCTAAATATAAATTATTTAACTAAAGAATTAAAGAAGAAAAAAGAATTTAATTTATCTAATGATAACATGATTTAAAGCTATAATTTATAGATATTTTCCACATATTTAGAAACTTAATGAATAACACACAAAGAATTATTTAAAGAGAGAAATAGTGTTTTAATCAAGTTGGATTTAATTATAAAGTTTGAAAGACCTTATGATCAAATATGAGATATTTAACAAATAATGATCAATATGAGATATTAGATCTCTATTTGAATCTAATTAGTATTTAATTAAAATTAATACTAATTTAAATTAAATTTTAATTGAAATTGAAATTTTATTGTAATTAAATTAATAAAAAGGTCCAAACTCTATTAGAAATAGACTTGGGTTTTAAAGGAGTTAGTACTTCTTGTCTAACCCTCTATACATTACTTATAGAGTTCTCTCGACATGTTATATGAATATCTTTAGAGACCGAACACATGTGCAACTATAGTGATTATGATAAAAATAATTAGAAGAAAACAACAAAAAAAGAATCAAGTTTTACAATAAAAAGAATATAGTTTTTCCATTTTTCTAGATACATTACTTTAGGAATAAATTAAAGTTTAACTCTAGAAAAAGGAATTAAGGTGTTCTGAATCCGATTTCGAATAAATTTTCATGCTTCAGATATCGTATAAGAGAGATACATTAGGTTTTTGTGTCTCAGGTCTCATGTTCAATGTTCGGGATTGCATGATAGTCGATCGGAAGAGGAATTAAGAAATTCTGAAGCCATTTTTTAGTGAACTGTCATGCAATGAACTTGCCATAAGGGAGTTACATAAGGTTTTCGTGTCTCAGGTGGTCGGTTTAGTATCCGTGATGCATGACAGTCACTCTACTGAGATTTTTCTTTTACAAAAGTCTCAAATGAAGTTTTTAGTGAATATCTTCAGCATTAGTGTGTGACAATGAGACTGTGCATTCAGTTTTTTTTCATTTTTTGATGTTACGTTGTCACATACTATATGCCCGTAAAGATTTAAGGATAACATAAAGATGTATCCTTTGTATTTGTGAATTTTTTTAGTACTGATGAGGATGTAGTCACTACAGTGGCCTTCTAAGTTAGTATTTTGAATCTTTCTGCTTACACGCTAGGGGATGTCTCTGGTCTCATATTTGGTTATTCTTCCCATAGGTGTAGCCTTACATGAGATTTTAAGATGTGCATAAAGGCATTAGATAGAGGAAAGTCATTGCTTGAATGATCTATTCGCCCATGGTAGTATCATGAGAGT
>JANSVB020000035.1:757158-770703 GCA_025504935.2 Erythroxylum haughtii
ACAAATAAATACCGGGAAATGCCATGAATGCATGTACATATATGTGCATGTGCAAAATGTCTCATTCCTCTCCATATTGAGAGGCCAAAAGAATGAACAAATCAAAATATGCAATGTGACCTACTAGCCCATCCCAATTTACCAATATACCATTCCCATCGGTGATGGGATGTTACACAATATATATTTTCATTTTTAATTAAATATAATTAATTATTAATTAAATAAAATATCCTTAATAAATTAAATAATTAAAATATAGGGTCACAGGCGTGACTTAAGTGTCACGTCTGTGACATATATATATTTTATCATTTTTAATAAAATATAATTAATTAATTAAATAAAATATATGATCACAGGCGTGTCATGCCTGCGACTCACATATATATTTAAATTTTAATTAAATATAATTAATTAATTGATTAAATAAATTTAATTAATTAATTAATCAATTAAAATATAACTAAGACATCTATAAAATACGATTAATTAATTAATTTATTAAAATAAAATTAACGTCTTTGATTATTACGGACACTTAATTAACTTAATAACATATAAAATATTATTAATTATTATTAAACTAATCATTCATTCCTTCATTTAACTGATTATATTTTAATTATATGTAATTATATTTTAATTAATTAATTACTTATATTTGAATTTAATTAAAAATTGAAAACAATAAATTTGTAACTGTCATTAATAATAACATTAGCAATAGTTAATAGTTAGTAATTAATAATTAACTAATCAATTAGTTATATTTTAATAAATCAAGTAATTAAATATATTTTAATTATTATTAATTATATTTTAATTAATTAACTAACTATATTTAAAATATATTTAATTAAGAAATAAAAATATACAGAGCCATGCCTGTGACTCCTACACTTAATTAACTTAACAATAACTAATAATGAATAATAACATTTAATTTAATTTTAATTAATCAATTTATTAATTATATTTTAATTAGTCAATTAATTTATATAAATTATATTTAATTAAAAATAAAAAATATATGCACAAATTATAGTTTAATTAATTAATTAATTATAATTTTATTATATTTAATTTAAAGAAAAATATATGTGTCACAGGTGTGACTATCCGTAACACTTCTCTATTATTATTATTACTAATGGTGGCATGCCTGCATGCATGGATGGAGTAGTTACGTGAATGTTGAGTCAAATATCAAAATAAAGAATAAAAAGTCACGACTATGAGCAATAAGTCACCGGTATAACTATGACGAAGATGAGATAGAACCAATCTATTATTTGTATTTTAATTAGTCAATTAATTATATATAAATTATATTTAATCTAAAATGAAAAAATATATGTGGTAATTATATTTTAATTAATTAATTAATTATAATTAAGCCACATTTAATTAAAATGACAACAAAAATATTTTTAGTATATTTAATTAAGAAATTAATTAATTAATTAATCATTATAAATGTGTTGACAATATTTTTTAATTAATCAATTAATTATTTTTAGTTAATCAATTATTATTATTATTAATGTTGGTATGCATGCATGCATGAAGTAGTCAAGTGAATGTTTAGTCAAAAACCAAAATAAAAAATACTAAGAAGTTACGCCTGTAAGCAATAAGTTACAAGCTTGATGCGAAATTAAAGGTCATTGGATCAAAAGACGGTGGGATGGAATTTCGTATTCATGAATCCCGTTTGTCCTTAATATAAAGCTTTAAAAAATATTTAGACATAACAAATACCAAAAATGAAATTCACAACAGATATATGCAAATAATATTGTAAATAATTACCATCGGCTATAAAAATGAAAAAGTGAATAAAAGTTAATTAATAGATTTAAAAATTACTACAACAAGCCTGGAATGTTTGTTTTGACCCAGTACATAAGCGAGTGCTTCTGGAAGTTTAGTGGAAAAATCATCTACTGTCAAGTTGTCTGCATTTCAAAGAAAAACGAAGAAGATAGAGTTTAATTTTTTAAAAACCATAACATTAAGAAGTAAAAAAAAGGGTAAGAAATTATGATTGGATTTATAATATTATAATAAAATTATTGTTATGTTACTGATAAATACTCCCTCCGATTCATAATAAGAGTCGTTTTAGAAAAATACATGCTTATTAAGAAAACTAATGAAATTATAGATATATCCTTATTAATACTCCCATAAAATTACTTCGTGACTCCGATAATCAGCATCGTAAATGATTGATAAGAGAATAAAATAGTTAATGCTTTTAAACTTTCGAAGTTTCAACTTTTAAAGTTCCAATTTATTTAAGCACCGCAACTCTTCATCTTCGTTTCTCACCTATTTTTTATTCTTGCTTGTAGATTATGCTTGTAGATTATATGTAGAGCTTTTATATTTAAATAATAAATGAATGTTGTTGAGAACTGAAAAGTTTTGAAGCAAATAAAAAAGAAACATGATGAAGTGCATTGAAAAGGTAATTTACAATAATTAGCATGTGAGAGAAATTGCATATTAAATTTCCTTGAAATTGTGATCTGTAGAATTAAGATGAGTGAGAAATGAAAGGTTAACTTTGGAAGAAAAATTATAAACATGCATACAAAGTCAAGAATGACACTTATTTTGAATAATTAAAATGTATCTAAAATGACACTTATTATGAATCGGAGGGAGTACATTTTAGTGAAACACAGAAATGCATAATGAAGATGTATTATTATGCTTTTGTTCTCAAACTGAAATTTCTACATGGTTAACTGTTATCTTCTTCCCATGTGCAGAGCATTTAAATTCTCTTAAAATAACGGAGCAATCATTTGTTAACACAATCTTTAAACAAACAACCTACTTCTGATTCACAAAGTTCAGGACATGTACTAGGTATCTAAGAATGTCTTATGTAAAATTACAGAGACATCTTTCCCGGAACCTAATTATCTATGACAGCTACACTAACAGGTTCTACAATCTAATTAAAAGTTCATCCTTTTACAAGAATGGCAAGATGATGGTCAATAAGAGCAAATACCATGTAGTAAGGAAATCTACACATCTGCGCCTGAAATCTTCTCCATCTAATCATTATTCCTCATAGATAATACAGATGAAGGGCACTATAATCAGGCGGACAGTGCGGTCTGTACAATGCATTTAAGCTTGACTCCAGGATCTGGTGTGTGAGGGCCATCTATGGTTTATCATAAGATACTTCTATGCTTATGCACTGCTTCTTCATTGATCTCTCAAGTTTAGGGTTCTTACCTAGAGAACCAACATTACCACGTAAGTCAGGAGTCAATGGTTCATATTGTGATGAGAATGATTCATCAACAGAAAGGCCCTTAGCTGCAGCTCGTTCCTTGGAAGGAAACCTAATTTAAGGCATTTAAATAAGGTTCCTAATAAGGAAATGGTCTGTACGATGCATTTGAATAAGGAAACCTAATTTAAGGCATTTGAGTAAGGTTCCTAATTTAAGTTGTGTACTTATTGAATAAGGTTCCTAATAAGGTAATTCTAAAGACTCCTTTGAAACTGTGGACTAGAAGGAAACCTAATTTAAGGCATTGTATGATTAAAAGTTGTTAGGCATAAATTAGACATTATAACCTATATGAAAATAAATTGAATGTAAGAATAATCAGTGGCTATTTCATTAGTTATCCAAAAAAATCTAAAGGGTATATATTTTACTATCCTAACCATACTGTAAGAATTGTAAAATTTGGGAATGTTACGTTCATTGAACATGGTCAGACTAATAGCAGTGAAACACCACGTATAGTGGATATTTAAAAAATGGGAGTGGAAGTCCCTATGGATGTGTAATTCCTTATGATTTGTATACCTACTTAAGTTATTGTTCTACAAATTATTGAACTACTTAATAATCATAAAGAATAATAAATTAATAAACCATTGTTCATTATGAAATTGAACATGACGTGAACGAACCTGTAGTAGAAGAATCACAACAAATAACATTAAAGAAGTCTCAAAGAGAAAGAAGACTGACTATTTCTTATGACTATATGAATATCTACACGAGTAAAAAAAATGACCTTAGAATTAAAAATGACCCATTTACCTTTTCACAAGCCATGAAAAATAAAAATTTTGATAAGTAGTTAGCTGTCGTAAAAGATGAATTTAAATTTGTAAAACATATAGTGACTGTGACCTTATGTAATTTTCAGAAGGTTATAAGAGAATTGGTTGTAAATGAGTCTTTAAGACTAAATGTGATTCTCTTCATAACCTAGAATGTTACAAGGCCAAACTAGTTATTAAATGATTTACTCGAAAAGATGACATTGATTATAAAGATATTTTCCCCCAGTCTTTAAAAAGGATTCACTCATAATTATTATAACTTTAGTGGCTCATTATGATTTAGAGTTCTACCAAATGGATATGAAAACTATCTTTCTAAATAGGAATATAGAGAAAGAAGTCTATATGGACCAACCAATAAGGTTCATAGAGGCTGGAAAGGAACACATGGTGTATAAACTGAAAAAGTCAATATACAAACTTAAATAAGCTTTCTGACAATGGTGTCTTAAGTTTATTAATTTTATTATTTCCTTTGGATTTAAGGAAAACATTATTGATTGGTATACATATATGAAGGTCAATGGTTGTAAGCTTCTTTTTTTTTTTTGTCTTATATATTGATGGTATCTTGCTTGCAGCTAATGATCTTGGTCTATTAAGTAAGATTAAGAAATTTTTCTCTAGTCATTTTGAAATGAAAGATATGGGTGAGGTATATATATGATGGGAATGAAAATATTTCGTGATAAATCACAAGGATTATTAGGTTTGTTTCAAAATGAATATATTAATAAAGTTTTAGAGGGATTTATAATGGACAAGTGTTCAACATTACCAGTTCTAATTTAGAAAAGGGATAAGTTTAGCCTCATACAATGTCTAAAAATTGACTTAGAATGGAAACAAATGAAATTAATTCCGTATGCATCTATAGTTGGGAGCCTAATGTATGCTCAGACATATATGAGACCAAACATAAGTTTTCTAGTAAGGATGTTAAGGAGATAATAGAGTAATCTTTGTCTAAATTATTGGAAAACTACAAAGAAAGTTATAAGATATCTACAGGTAACTAAAGAACACTTGCTTACTTTTTAAGAGGTTTGATCACTTTGAGATGGTTAGATACTCATATTTGGACTTTGCTGGTTGTATAGATACAAGAAAATATACTTTTGGCTACATTTCTCTATTAGCTGGAGAAGTTATCTTATAGAAAAGCACGAAGCAATATGTAATTGTTGCATCCGCTACAGAGGTTAAGTTTAAGGCATGTTTTGAAACTATGATTTTGATTAAATAGTTGTGGAACTTTATTTAAGGAATTGAGATTGTTGAAGGTAAAGCCAAGTTTCTAAAAATTATTGTGATAATTCTGCAGCAATTATCTTCTTTAAGAACAACAAGTATTACAAAGGTGCTAATCGTATAGAACTGAAACACTTTGCCATTAATGAGAGGTTTATAAATGTAGATGTCAATAGAACATATTAGCACCGATCTTAACCCTATAACAAATAATTTATTGCCCAAAATATTTTATGTTCATGTAAAGAATATGAGCATTATTTGTGTTGATGATTATTAAACAATACTGCTGTATTGGCTCTTATCACATATTTGATATGATTTGGGCATTGATGAATATATTATTTATGAATTTTTTATTTTCTTTTTTTATGTATTGATTGCAATATATGTTGTTGAAAACAAAACTGATCGGGTCATTCCATTATGTACTTCCCATTTATAATTATGATTAAGTAAAAAGACTAATATAGTGGTATGTAGAAGGGAATATGTTGATTTAATAATGCATAACAACCAAGACTCTTATTAATCTTATACTTGATTATGATTATTGATGACATTGGTGTATGTGAATGATGGCTATTATATATTATGATTGTTTGAATTATTGATCCAATAGATTGTATAAAGTCGTATGAGTCAAGTGGGAGAATATTAGAAATTTGACTTATGAATTAAAAAACCAATTAAGGGATTTAATAATTTAATAAATAAGTCTTTGAGCTTTTAGCTCATTACAATGAGGAGTTTTGAACTAACTAATAGTTTTCAATATTTTTGAATATATTAGGATTATTTCTCTGCCTGATAAATTTTGTTTTCTCACAAAAATACAAGTACAAGAAGTGAGAAAGAAAAATTTGGGAAAGAGGCAAATAAGGAAAGGAGTTTACATCTAAGAATTGTTTTTGCATTGCTGGCTAATGGAAAAATGTTTCAAAAATTCTTTCTTTTATTAAATTTTTTTAAATATGAATGAATATTTATGAGTTTCATAAATTTATAGATGCTGCTATGTTTCATAAAATTATGCTTACAGTATTGCATAGTTTTTTATTTAATCGTCCTCCTTAATTTCAATTATATACTTAAATTATTTATGGCTTGCTACATTACCAATAAAGATCTTTTGTGCATGTTTGTGAAAAACGCACCTGCAATACAAAATGACTTGTTTAAATTCTTTGTTCAGCCGGTACATGAAACCTACAAAAGAATTCCATCAGAATAAAACAAAAAACAAAAATGAGAATTAAGGGAAACCAGTACAACCACGTGTTACAACTTACGAGCGATAGTTAACTGCTCACACGTGTCTCGTTCAGACACGTGTAACTACAATTAATCGCACGAGTCAACCAACAGGTTTCTGCACACGGGCGAGTGGCACGTTTGTGAATTGTGGTTGCCTCACGCAGCTTTCGAAATGTAAAAGAAATTTACAGATAAAATCAAACAGAAGCCTCTAAAAATCCATCCAAACACCTGAACTCCATTAAAGTTGTAAAGAAAAAAAAATTCAGATTTGGTCCTTTATTTTCTCGGGAAAGTTTTGGGTTAGAGAAATGGAAAGAAAATTTAAGAGAGGGTAAGAAATTTTTATTTTACGCGATAGAGAAAATTCTGGAGAGAGAGAGAGATTTCCCAAGAAAAGAAAACATCTATAGAGAGAAAACCCCTTTCACTAAAAACACAGACAGATGTTTAGAGGGAGAGAGGCAGTTTAAAGGTGTTTTGGAGCAGCAATATGATTCTGGGCTTATTTTAAGCTGGCAATTTTCAGTTCTGTTTAGATCATTAAATAGAGGGAGTAGAGAGAGAGAGAGATAAGAAAATATTACATTAAGTATGTTAGAATAGGCATATGTGTATGTGTATTTTGTTACGAGATCCTCTTGTACGACAAATTCATTAGCAGACGGTGTAGGTTGGGATTGTTAATTAGAGCATAAAATTTGGGGAATTTGTGGGTGATCAGCTTTGGGTAAGTAAAAGGGGATTTAGGGTTTCTTTTTTTTTTGGTTGAGGATTAAAATTTATCTGAAGGATATGGTGTTGGGTTGCCGTGGATTGCGTCGGTGGCGGCGGGGCTGGCCGCGGTGAATCGAAGAGAGCAGCGCGGTGGAGCTGTACAATGCGCAGGAGGTGATTGTGGAAACAAAGGCATGTTATTAGGGTTTCATATTTTTAAGTTTGTTCTTCACTTGGGAGTTTAGGATGTGTTTGATTCACCGTCTAAATTTGTTTTTTCATCAGTTAAAAATTTAAGTTGTGTCTTCAGTGACGGTTCTTGTTTGATTACAGTTTGTTGGTTATATCACTTTAAATCTGAAATCTTGTTATTGTTATTTTAGTTCAAAGTTGATTTGTATCTGAGGGTGTTTTCTCGTTTTTTTCTTTCTTTTTCGAAAGAGGTATTGACGTGTCTCTATATGTTTTTTAGATCACGCAAGTCTTGAAAGAAAGTTGCTATAGGAAAGGGCCAGTAGATCAAACTGAATCAGATATTTGGAAGAATATGGTGAGATAAAAGGGTAATTTACATTCTGTTGTTCTTAGTTCTATGTTGTCTCTGTTGTTCCGCTGGGTCATTTTTATTTATTTATAGGCACTTAGTATAGTTTAATAATGAACCTGCTCTACTGTGGCTGGATACGTGATTTTAAAAGTTGCATGTAGAGTCTTTGAGATTGCCTGTCAATTGCTTACTTGGTTCATTCCAATAATATCTTGATGAAATTTGAATTTGCTTCAATCTAGCATAGGACAGCTTTTCTTTTCATTGAAGTTGCTTGAACAATGTCTTCTCAATCTGAAATTGGTTTCTGTACTTCATACTTGAATGTTGTGTTTGTTTTCAAGCTGTGGATTAAAGTGGTCCAGTCTAATATGAGCTGGTTAATCTATTTTATTATGTGGTTAATAAAGGTTGTTTCTTGGGTTCAAGATAAGAATTCAAATATTTTACATAACTCAGGTAGGAACTCGAAACAAAGTTTTTCCAAATGTACTTGCTAGACAATCCAATCTCACCTTTAAAATGAATGGCATAATAATTTGGTTGTGAGAAAGATAGGAAGTCTGGAGTTTACCTAATTCCAATGTTCGTCAAAATGCAAGTTTCCTCATAATCATTTTAAAGATTTTATGGTCATAAATTTTCAAAGTTAACAATCAATTTGAGTTGCTGCTACAACTAATATATGCAGTGCAAGATGTATGTAAGTGTGCTTAAGCAGGTGTATATATGGCAACATGATGTGTGTAGCACGGTGATGGAGAAAATGAGAGACAAAGAGGAGAGAGAACAAAAAGGGAGGAAAAAGTGGGGAAAAGAGAGTCACATGTTAGTCTTATAGGGATCGGACAAACAAAAGGGAACAAAAGATTTCAATGGATTTTCCAGAACTGCAAGAAAAATGTTCAAACCAAGTATCAATAATAGTGTAAAGCATTTCATTTGATTTTTGGATGATTTTGATTTCAATCATGTTGCACAAATTATATCTAAGCTAACCTGGTATAAGATTATTTACCTATAATATAATAAATCAACTAGTTAAGTATGGATTTTACGAAGGAGCTAGTGATAGGCAACTTTTAAAAATCTTTTAAAGTTTATTTACTTTATCGATACAAGTAAAAGGTTGGCATCAACTAACCATTTTCTCATGGTTGGTTGCAAATGTGTTTAATGTTTTTTTCTCTGGTTGTAAATGTCCTGTATGCCTCACTGATTTTTGTTAGTTATTGGTTTCGGTATATGAGAGCTTACATTCACTTCAAAGTTTTTGATACACATTTCTTATGTGTTACTATCTCTTATTTAGATACCATCACAAACTGAGAAAAGATTAGTTAAGCATTCCATGAAAAGGAAGATTCATAGTGGTGCAGAGTCTGGGACTTGTAACGTGTGTTCTGCTCCTTGTTCATCTTGTATGCATCGCAAGCAAGCCTGTATGGGATCAAAAGGTGATGAATGTTCTGATGAAACATGGCGCGCAACTGCAACAAGTCAGAATTCTGTTAATGAGGATGTTGGTTCACCTTGTCAAGACGGAACATGTGACAACTTACAGCATACCCCCAGTGAAGCAAGTAATATGCTTAGTTTTAATGCAAATCATGATTCCTTATCTGAGAATGCAGAAAGTAAAGCAACTGTAAGGTCTTCTGATATCGCTGATGCTTCAGCTGACTCCGAGAAACTTCCAAAGCTCTCTTCTATTGCAACTGTTGCTGAGAGTCAGCTTTTGTTGAAACCACTCCACCTTTCAGACCAGAAAATTTCAGTGGCTAAGCATGAAGATGCTGAATATTTAGAAGGACAAAATGCCAATTTCCAGGGTGATAGAAAAGCCAGTATTGTGGGTATTGCCAAGTTGGACCCACTGGAGATGGGTGATGTCAGTGCTGGTAGTAGCGTACTGAAGGTTCAGAATTTAGGTGGTCTGTCTCCTCATGTGAAATCTGAAAGTACAATGGAGTATTCTAATCTGTCGTTAACAAAAGGAAAAGGATCCTGTATTGATAGTAACAATTGCTCGGCTGTACTCGAGAGCTCCGAGAAATGTGGTAGAAGTCCTGCTAGGGAGCCAAATAAAGTTCACCCGAAGAGACAGGCGGAGATCAACAGCACGGACCAAACTGATGAAGGTCCTAGATGTTTTAATAAAATTGATCAGAATGAGACATTGGACAAGCCAGCAGTTAAGTTCCCTGACATACTGGAAACTCCTTTTCAATCTGTATCTGGGGATGAGAGTGATGACTCAGAAATTGTGGAACATGATGTAAGTAATGCATTCGCTTACAGAGATAGTGTTTGCATGACTGTTAAGTTGAATCTGTGCAATTTTAATATTCTTTTTTGGTGAGCTTAGCTGCTTCTTATTTTTCAATATTTCTTGCTTATCACTTATTTGGAGAATCCTCCCATAAAAAGTCCAGACTTAAAAAGGTTTGTGAACTCAAGAAATATTTCTAGCTCATATTGCTGTAGTTCCTTTGTAGATAGTAAGTTTTTTCTTTTTACTATATGGTAGCCTTGTATTTTTTTTTTCTTATATAAAGTTTTTATGGGAAGATGGTGATGCCATTTTTAGGGTAATGGGGGTGGATTGTCATTTCCGATGATTTATCACGGGTGTTGATGTTGGGGCTTATTTTTTCAGTTTTTTTATTAATTAACACCTGAAATAAAACCCTTGCAGTAGACTTAACTAATTCAATAAATTGGATAATTTTGATGATGGAAGTCCTTAAAGAGTTAATTGTGGTAATCGAGACAAAAAGTCTATTTGATTAGTGTTATTTATGGAATGGTGGTTTATCATTGTAAGATTTTTCACATTATGCTTTAGTTTTGTAGTCTGATTTTTGAGACTGAGCGCTGGGTCTTTGGGTGTATCGGGGATAATTATAGTTCTGTCATTTTCCAGTGTTTGTTTCTCTTGGCCTTTTCTTGTTTCTTGGGTAATAATCTCTCCTTAGTTTTCCTGTTGATCATCCTCTTCTTCTTTTTCTAAATTTTTTCTTTGCCTGAAAACAGGTTAAAGTGTGTGATATTTGTGGGGATGCAGGCCGTGAGGAACAGCTTGCCATATGCAGTCGCTGCAGTGATGGAGCAGAACACATGTAAGCCCATATATGTTTCTGTGGCTTTTGGTATCTTAGCTTGTTTGTGTAATCAGGATTCTCTAGTTGTAATTTCATACATGTCTTGACATGCTATTACACTTAATTAGCTATTGCATGCGAGAAATGCTCCGTAAACTTCCTGAAGGAGATTGGCTGTGCGAAGAATGCAAGTTGACTGAGGAAACTGAAAACCAGAAGCTAGGTATAGCTTATATAGAATCTTTAAATACCATTTTCCTTTTCGGAAGTTCTCCTTTGTTAAGCTGCAGACATATTTTATTTTTGAACTTGACTTCAAAACTCAGATGCTGAGGGGATAAAGACAGACAAAGCACTATCACGAAGCTCTGGCAAGAGGTGTGCAGTAGCTGCGGAGGTGAAATTTTGTTCAAAAAGGCAGGCGATTGAAACAAGTTCAGGATCCCCCAAACCCTCTAGCCCCAGCAGAATAGCTGTACTATCACGGGACACTTCATTCAAAAACTTAGAAAAAGTGAAAGTAAAACATTCACATTACACATCATCTGGTAATCAATTAAGTACAGATAGTTCTGAAATTGCTCGCTCTTGTTCTACCAATGCTCGCCTTCAACCTCCAAAAGGTAGGAAAAGAAGTTGGCTTGCTTTCTACTTTTGATGTCTTTTAGTTCACATTAGACGTAAAGTTTACTGAGCATTTCATACTATTGATGGAATTCTTGGTATCTTAAAGCACTGAAATTCCAGATTCCTCATCAAGATTTTTTTTTTTGTTTATTAGCTCCTTGATCTATTTGCGGTGGAAAAATCTCTCGACAATAGAGAATAATATCCGGTTGATCAGATATTGTATATTGATGGGTGTTTGATTAAAAAGTTGCGATGACTATGTGACCATTCAAAAAAATGATCAAAGTAAAAAGGTGCATTATACGCCTGATGTAAGTTAAATTAGCTTTGGTACCATATGAAAGTAGAGAGAAGAATATATAGAATAGTTTAATCATCTGTTAAGTTAGTAGAGAGAAGAATATATAGAATAGTTTAATCATCTGTTAAATTAGCTTTGATACTATGTGAAAGTACAGAGAAGAATATATAGAATAGTTTAATGTGGTTTGGTTGTGTGCAAACAATCAAAGATCATCGGGGAACTAAGTAGTATACTTATTAGGCTTAGTCCATTCATTTATAATAATAGGGCTATACAATATTACGTAAATTGGTTTGGTTGTGTACAAAGATCATCGTTGTACTCAGTGTACTTATTAGGCTTAGTCCATTCATTTTTAATAATAGGGCAATACAATATTGCATAATAAATAATAAAATATTCCTAAATAGTATCCAACTATTCCATTGTTGGCGTGCACAAAAGATTCTTTATTGGATACATAATCATATTATAATATTAAAAATGAAATCTTTCTAATCTTCAATGCTCCTCCTTAAGGTAATAAGTAGATGGTTTTCATATCTAGCTTGCATATGAAGTTTTGAATATGTAAATAGAGAATTTTGCAAATTGATAAAATAAAACATAAAAAATATATTTACTTTCTTTTTTTGGCTGTTTTTTTTTTACTATTCTCTATTGTTTTTTTGGGGTAAGCCCTAAATTCACACACACACACACACCAAAAAAAACATAACTTGACATTGAGGAAACAACATTATTTTGGAGGGACTTGCTGAGAGAGAACAGTGCAGGTGGTGTGATTGGAACAGGGACTGAGTAGAAAAGTGATATGTTGGAAAAGAAGAAAGGAGGAAAAACAAAAACAAAAGTTAGAGAAAAAGGTAAGATAAGAATAGAGGTATTGATGCTCTCGATGGACTGTCGGAAGGAAATTTGTGGAAAGAAATAGAGGTCATGATGTTCTCAATAGGCTGTCAGAAGAAATTACAATATAGAACTAGTGGCACTCTCGATGAGCTGTCAAAAGGAAAGAAAAATGAAGAATATAATAGAGATAAGGGCATTCCCAATGGGTTGTTAGAGGAAAAGATAGGGTAGAGGTAACAATTCTCTCAGTAGGCTGTCTGAAAGAAAGACTGAACAGAGATAAATGCACTCTTAATAAGCTGTAGGAAGGAAGAACAATGGCTTTAAAGAAGAAGAAACAAAGAATTTTAGGTTCCTTGGATAGGTACTTGGTTCTAAAGAAGAGATTAGAGATTAGGGTCCCATAATTGTTAATTGGTTCTGATACCATATTGAATTTGGGGCTATGTGAAAGTAGAGATTAAAGCGAGGTAAAAGAGTGAGAGGGGAGAAGAGAATGTATAATTTTTACAGTGGTTCAGCTGGGAAGCCTACTGTTAGAGTATCCCATATTGACTAAACATAAAAATATTAAAGGGTTTATAAGTGGTAAGGGTCAATTATCCAAAAAACTAGTTCTAGTTATTTGGACAATGGTTGACCCAAGCCTAATTCTTGATTGTGGACTCTACACTCTGCCCATATTAAAAATTCAATATGGTATTATAGCAGGTTTGGTCCGGATTATTAATTTCCTGGTTGTCCGTCTGGATATTCAGTCCCAGCGG
>JANSVB020000035.1:786278-803187 GCA_025504935.2 Erythroxylum haughtii
TATGTGATATTTGATCTTATAAGGATTTATTAATAATTATAATTAAAGTTTGACTTTAGTTGTAATTTTAATAAAATTTAAGGATATGAAAAATAAGATTTTTCATATAAAAAGGGGAAGAATTAGAACATAAAAAAGCTAGCACTTCTAACGATTTTTCCTCTCAAATTCGATTTGAGTTTTTCTCCGAAAAGATCTGTGGATACCGTTAGAGGCCGGACGTTTGAACGGCTCGTGGATTTGACTATTTCGGGAATCAGAAAAGGTTAGTTTAACTTTATCAATTTCTTGTTTTATGTTTCGAATCTAATTCTGTTAAAGTCGATTCTGTGGAAAATTTTTAAATTCATTCCGCTGCACTTAGATTTGATCTTGCGTTGATTTTCCAACACCCATTACTTGGAATACCATTGCTTTTAAGAGTTTACACCCCATAAGGATACCTCATGGATATATAATGCTCCAAATTTTCAAACTTCGAAGCCACTTGTTGAAGGAGATTAAGAGCATAATAGGTGATGGAAAAAAACGCCTGGCTATAGAATGACAATTGGTGCAATCTTGGCCCTCTTTGCTTGCTTCTTGTAGCATTTTAGTTGAATCATATGTTCAATCCTAAAGGTAGAGCATCTATAATGATCAACGATAATGAATGGCATGTGAGATAGAAGGATTCAACATCATTAAAGATAATCTGCCCAGTTATACATTCAATCAATCCATATAGGATGTTATAAGGTGGTGCAGACATACTTTGGTTCTTTCACCAACAAATATACTTAGAATGGATTAAGGAATCCTACCCCTCAAGTTCGATGGTGCAAATTAGTCTGGAGTAGGTAGATTCCTCCAAAGCTATCTCGGCGTCGGATATAATCAAGAACTCCTTACAACTCTCAACTACTACTTGCATGCTAATTTTTTAAAATAATTATTTTCAAATTAGAAGAAGAAAAAAAAACGTCTTTTTTTCAATTGAGTTCAGGTCTGGGTTACCCAGGTGTAGGCTTACCCAAAGCCTGACTCTTTTAAACAAAACGATATTATTTTACTTAAAAAAAATTGAGCATCAAATCAAGCTGAGTCTGATTGAACCCATGAATCGATCTATTGAAAATATCTTAATTTAGACCCATGAATCAGCTCATTGTCATCTTTAAACATATTCTTGCATCGTATCACTATTAAGAATGAAGACAATGTTGCTACCCCACTATTAATGTAGATGTTTTAGCATAAGTTTGCCTCCAACTCATGCTCTTTAACTTGCTGTCTAGATTATTATTTGTCTGTCCTATAACAAACCTTATAATTTAATCTTATTTGAAGTAGTTGTAGTGTTTGTGAACTAATGACTCGTTTGGTCCTCTTAAGACATCGAGCCTTGCTTCTCATCTATGAGCCTTATTAATTCAATTGTTTTTACTTTTTAATAAAAAACTTTTATCAATCAAACTCTTTATTCATGCCTTTATAGGTTTTCTTTGTATTTATACTTAGCTTAGGTCATCTTAACTTTTACGAGGGCTTACATTAATTCTATTCAATTTCCAAAACACGAAAAAATAACACCAACCTAGTTTATACTTTATAATAATCACAGTTACATCATTAAAGGATATAACTTAATTGTAAAATGTAATATTAAATATCTATATTCAATTTTTATAATTATTAACATTTATTAAATTATTGTGCAAGAGATTAAGATAAAATTAATTGAACAATTGATATAATTAGTTTTAAAAACTTTATTTAGTATTTTATTATTTTCTAATATATTGATAAAACTATTAATAAAAAAGTAAAAACCAAAACTAAAATCAAACAAATTAAAACAAATAAAATAATAACTCAATGAACAAGCAATGAGCAATGAAGCTAGAGGGCAATAATTAACTCTCGTAACTGGTGAACCAGAAGCACTAGATGTTGACTTACCATGTCTTAATAGTCCTCAATATGACACAGAAAAATCCGTCTCAAACCTTACAAGACCATCTCAACCTCTTGACTCAATCTTTTAGGATGCTCAAAACCTGATGGTGGACCATCAACTAAGGTCCTTGAAGATTTAGCAAGCATGGGATTTAGCGAAGCTCAAGTGAATCAGTCGGCCAAAGAAGAAGAATTTGAAGATTACATTGATTTGGATGTTATCATGCAAACTCATGTCCATATCAAGCCATTTGGTTTTGTAAAAGCCTTACTCACACTTGAAGAAGATGCAGCCAACGAATCAGCCCAAGATGCCTCATTAAACATGCTCGTCCAACCCATGGAGAAGCTCAAAACCGAGCTTGGTTGTTGTCTCATTGGATAAAAAGTCTGGATATTCACTTAAACAATGTTCAGACTATATTTAATACTTTTCGTTTTTATTTTCATTTAAAGTTGCCATTTTTCATTTTCCTATTTAAAGACTATTTAAGGAATTCTTAATTATGTTTATGATTTGTTTTGGAATGCCAAGGATTTGTGAGTTGTCGATTTTAATGTGGCTTCCCAAATTCTTATTAACTTTCCATATATCCGTTTGTGCTTGTTTTAAAATTTCATATTATTACAAATAAAAATCGTGACTTTCCAGCTCCAATTTTCTGTGAGTTTCTAGGGCTGTTAGTGTAACATCCCGTTCCTATACTAAGAGTTAGAACCTAAAATTTGGTACATGTGAGATCAAAGAGAGATTTAGAAAATGCATTTCATGCTCATGCATAATGTCGCATACACACATGTGAATTTGATTATTGCACACATTAAAATAATTATTCATGCACTCAATTGACATTTTTCGAGTATAAATGATTGTTTTAATGTGAATATGATGTGAATTATGGTTTATGACTTAAAAATTGAGTGGGAATGTATAAGTAGTGAATTAGAATTTTTTGAGAAAATTTGAGAATTTTCTGAAATATAAGGGTATTTTTGGATTAGGAAAAATACCAAGTGGCAGAACAATTGATGAATAGTTATAGAAATAAGGTTCAAATGGTAATGGAAATTTTTATAAAGGATTTTGGAATTTAATGACATATGTCATTGAAAATGTAGAGACAACTGGATTAGAAATTAGAGGCAAATGGACTAACTTATTAAAAGATCAAGAAGGGACCATGAGAGAGCGACATGTGGCAAGTGACAAGTATCACTTGCCATACCACATGTTAAGTCACGAAATGAATAAAAGAAAGACCAAATTGAGGTCTTTCTCTTGTCACCCACGACACTAGCTCCATTTCTTCATCTTCTTCATTTGTTTTTCTTCATCTTTCTCTCTATTTCACTCACGACACTCTCTTCTCCAAGCCACAAGTTGAACCTTGCTTTCTTCAATCACTAGCCATTCTATTTTCTTCATTTCTTACTAAAGACCTAACCCTAACACCCTTGAATGATGATGCACATGTGAGAGAAGGAAGCTAGGGTTGAGAGAGATCTTGAAGAGTTGAAGAATCTTGGAACTAAATCAAGTAAGTTATGCTTTAATCATTATGGGTATTGTAAAGGAAACTAATATGAAGAGTAATTTGAGATTGATGAATTGATCATGAAATTTATATGTATGAGTCATGAGTCATGAGTGATGAAATGTTTATGTTAATGTCTTGCTTTTGTATATGTAATGATTAACTATTCATAAATTGATGTAGAGATGATTTAGAGTTAGAATGAATCCTGAAGAGATGTATAATGAAGTGAAGAAAAATTGATTTGTGAATAGATATTGTTATGTTCTATTTTTTATGGATAAAAAAATGGATCATTGATTTATTAGACATGGATTGGATTGAGATTTGAAGTTAGAGAAAAGGCAAGTATAGTATCTTGAAAAGGGAAGAACTAGGATGAAAGTTTGGAGACAAAGTGAATGGTGTATAAAGTGTGCTTGAGAAATATTAGTTGTGATTTTTTTCACTGAATATGCTTATATTGTTTAGCCATAACTTGTTTTGTAGTAGGAGAAAGATACAAGGTTCCCTTTTCATCATAAGTGCTTATGAATTATTGATTCCTTATGAAACTGATACCAATTTAATGATGGCTCTTTTGAACTCTCCCCATGTTTTTAACAATCTACTAGGGCTAGCTATCAATAGGGAGAAAAGCTATTGAATTATATCAACACGCTCAATTCACCAAGCTCCATGATTTAGTTTAATCACTGGTTTGAATATGACATAACCCCCATTCAGGAACCTCAAAATTCCTATAGCCATAAAGATATTAACATTTGGGGAATTTAAACCTCTGTTTGGGGATATCTATAAAAGGATTAGTAGTTGGAATAGTAAGTTATTGCCATTTACTAGTAGACTTCACCTTATTATCTCCATCTTAAGCAATATGCTTGTGTATTAGACTCCTTGTTTCATGCTCCCAAAGAGCCTCATTAAAGAAATTACGAAGCAACTGTAGAACTTCTTGTGGTCAGGAACAACTCAAAAATACTTAGGAGCCAAAGTCATAAGGAAAGAGGTATATCTACCTAAGGAAGAGGGAGGATTAGGTATATATTCAATCTTAATCATAAACACGGTTCTATCTGTAAAGAAGATTTTAGAGAATGTTCATAAATACAGAAGCACTTTGGGTTAGATAAACCATTATGCATTATGCATTTCCTAAAAGGGGTAAGTTTCTGGAAGAAAAAGCTAAAAACTAATTCCTCATAGATAACGTTGTAACTTAAGAACCAACTTATGCAGAGTGATGAAGGCCAAGATAGGAAATAGAGAACTAACTTAATTCATTTTGGTATTATAATTAGAATGAATTCGGCCCCCTCCATTTAGTCTTAAAATTGTAAATCATTAAAGATAAGATTCAGAACAGGCCTTGGCTGAAAAAATTATACATAAGTAGGAATAATCCTGCATGTTAAGAGGGATATCAATGGTGGTGGATAACATTCCAAACTATAGACCAAACTCAAACATAGAGGATGGGTTCACCTGGCTTCTATATTCCTCTGATTCCTTCACAAACAGATCTTATCATATTGTTTCCATAGATCTATTACAAAGAATTTCCTAGCTTACATTAGTCTAATTTGAGCCAAGGCTTCCAAAGGCCTCTTTCATTGTCTATTTAGCAATAAAAAATAAGCTAAAAAAGACAGAGTGGAAGGAATATTTAACAATCTCAACCTAATTATGTAGCCTTTATGACTTGGAGCAGGAAAGTGTTAAACACGTGTTCTTTAAATGCTAATTCACTAACACAATTTTGGGAATAATTTAACAATTATATGATAACTATTGTTAATAACATGATTGTGAGTAGATTGTACAATAGGCTTATCAAAGGTGACATCAAGATCTTTAAACTTGTTTTTGGATGTGCAATATAAGTGATTTGGAGGGAGAGAAATAAAAGAATTTTTAAAAATAAGATGGAAAAACAAGTCTAATCAACAAACACCATCATATCATATGGATCCGAGACATCATAATATCAAGAACCCCAAATATTAATCTCAACCTAGAAATGGCTTTGAGATAGAATGGTCCTCATTACTCATCACATGTAGAAGCTAATGACTTTTGTATAATATAGGAATCAACGAGCATTTACCAATTTGTTCTCATCTTAAGTGCATCAGTACGCATCTTAAGTGGAAGCTAATGACTTAACAACATGTCATAGGAGGTTATTTTATATCATACATATTGTACTTATCCTAATATATGCCATAAGTTCCAAATCCATCATGCATTAGGGTTATTACAAACCATTAAACAAAATACAAAAAAAAAAAACACAGCCTAAACATGTATGTATTTGTGTGTGTGTATATATATATATATATCATAAATTTAAGTTAACTTACAATTGTGATATAATAATTTCTCATTACATAATAATTGAGAAAAAATATTAGGTAAGCTTTTATATTTTTAATTATTTATTTCATCTTAAAAGTTTATTAAAATAAAAAATAATTCTTCTTCCAATGATGAGGATATTGAAGAACTTTAATTTAGTTAATTTTTAAATAAGTATTTCATTGATTAAGGCTCATTATAATTATATATTCTTATAGTTATTTGCTTAATTTATTTTTTAAATTTTTTAATGAATTATATTTTAAAAACAAATTCATTATCATTTTTATTTTTATTTTACAAATAATTAAATATTTTTAATTAAATTTAACGTGATTAAATCAATTAGTATGCCAAAATTATATTTTATATAATTATTAAAAAATTTATAAGATATAGACTTATAGTTCAAATTTTAAATTTTTATATTAAGTTAGATTAAATTTGAAAATTAATTCCATTTAATAGAAGAGGTTTGGGTATGACTATAACAATTCTAAATCTTTTTAGTTTGAACTTGATCTAGTCTAGCGCATATACATATCCAATCGTAATTCATGCCATGAAGAACGTTATGCATTCAACAAATCCTAATTCTTATAATTATATGAAGCAATTTGTCAAAGTCCAAATGATTTCAATACAATTAAAAATAAATATTTTTTAAAATGACGTTTTTATATTCAAACTTTTGTATAATTAATTCGAAATTTAATATTTTTTGTCATAAAAATTATAATTATAATTTCTCATCATATTCTAAAAAATGGAACAGATTATTTTTTGGGAAAAGAACTATTAAACAACTATAAACTTATCATAATTTCAAATATTAAAGGTTTAAAGCTGTGACTTCTTAAAAGTGAAATTGCAATTCTAATTCAACCAAACGAGTTGATGATAGAGTAGCTTACTTTTCACATTTTTGTGCATCTTTCTCCTAAAATTTAATTAATCTCTTCTTATTATTTTGTATCATGTAAGACTACAGAATTAATAATCTTTTTTTGCATACGCATTGACATGCCTGCAACCAAACTACCGTTACTCAGATCTCGAAATAAATAAACTAATATAGTTCCCTTCAAGGTTTAATGATAGCATGGCTCCATCAAATCCTTTCACCGCGTCTTTTCCACACAAGCTTCATCTACAACTCCTAGCTTTTATTATAAACTCAGTTCTAGCTTCCGTGCCGTTGCCAATAGTTGCACATTTTCCCTTATTTGCCTGTTTGGTCGGGATTTACGAATGAAATGTAATATTATTTTATTATAATATAATAGAATGGAATAAGATGGAAGAAGAAAATTTTATATTACATTTTATTTCATCATAAATAGTAAAAATAAAAAATCTTTAATTTGGAGAGTTTAGGATGGAATGTAAAATAATATACAAATTTACATTATATTACATTACCCTTTATCCAAATAACATTTTGTTATATTACATTATGAACCATTCCGTTCTTCTCAAACAACAACTTTTTAATATTATATCCATTTATATTCTAAATCATTCCATTATATGCTATTCTATTCCATTCCATTAAAAATCTTATAGTCAACCAAATATAGCCTAGAGCATTAACTTCAATGTTTAATGAACCTAAAAGTCACATTCAATACAGAAACTAATCAAGAAAATAACATACTTATTCATTTCACTAAACAAACAAAACCAAACACTATCTATACTTCATCAGTTAGTTTTCTTTTTTCCTCTTCAAGGATCAACAAACTTTCATAAACGAAAAAAGACCCCAAAAAGTAAAAATGAATCAAATCAATTATAAATGATGGGTGGATGGAACAGAAAAAAAAATTCAATTTCTTCTCATTCATGAGAAGCTAAAAATAAAAAATTTTCAACATATTTCGTCTTCTTTCCATTTTAGGAAAACTTACTTTCGATCTTTCTTGTTGATACTATAATATCTGTACAATGCATCTAACAAACCTCAAATATTATTAATAGCAACTAGCCACGAACATTTAAATGCAAATGTAAAACTTAGTGTTTTCTTATTTGATGTCAATTTTGATTTTAAAAACAATTGCTCTTACCAATAAATCTTGATATTTGTATGTCAAATCATGAAGTAGTTTAAATTTATAATATTTGAATATATCAACAGGGGGTACCTTTTTCTTTTTTGAAAAGTTAAAAATGCATTAACTTAACAAAAATAAGTTAAATACAAAAGGAGATAAGTTGAGAAACAATCAAACTGGACTAATTTTATATATAAGGAGATATCTAAAGCTGCTCTATATGAAGCAACTAACTTGGGAAAAAACAATATCTATTGCAAGACATAATGAAATCAACTCAAAGCCAATCCTATTAGATCCTGCAGCCTGATCACAATCAAAGAAGTTTTTCAATTAAAATTAGCACCATTTTAAATCTTTAAAGCAATTTCTAAGCCACAATGTTATAACGATTGTATGTGAGATTTGAGTTTTTGAGATATCATTTGCTACCTTATGAAGTTAATAAGTTCTTATACTTAGTTTATCTTTGGAACAGTTGATAAGCTGCACTTCTGAACGTCATTATAAAGCAATATGATCTCCTTTATAAAGATTGTGGTTTTGTAGGACCATCAGATCAAATAATGTAGATGGAGGAGTTGGAATTTTACAAAGCTAAAGCATTCCCCTCCTTATGTAATTAGAATAACCACATCTGAAGAATAAATGTTCTTATTTTTCCTAAATGTTCATATTTTTCCTCCTCCATGTTATAAAGAGGGTAAGAGTTGAAGTCATTCTGTTATGACCCACAAGGAGCCCACTTCTGGCAATGGGCCTGATGATCCACAACAGTCGAGGAGGAGCACGAGAGCTAGGCTGCCTTCAAGAAGAATGGATGGATATATTTGGAAGGACACGTTAGCTAACAACCTGTTAGGGAATAACGGACAGCAATCATTTGCTATTGGTGATGGCCATATAATAGCTGAGGATCCCTAGAATTGGTTATGCGAATTGTACTGCCATTGGCTGCCCTCTTTCTCTCATCTCATGCTCTTTTCATGCTTTTCTCATCTCTGTTTCTAAACTTTTCCTTGTAATTCCGTAAAACGATTGTATTTGCTGAGTAATCAATAAACAAACTCCACCTTTTTTTCCCTACTTCTGTGTTTAAAACCTCCTTGAGTATCACGAGAACATACAATTGGTGCTTTCATTGAGTCTCTGTGAAGATGACAGGGGACCAACACAACACTCGGTTTAAGACGCTGGATGATTCTGTCAAAGCAGTCGTGGACACACAGCACACATTCCGGCGTGACCTCAACTCCCTTATTTCAGCTTTTGAGAAACTTCTTCAAGAAGTGCTTCGCACGAACTCTTCAAAATCAGTTACTCCTCCGTTTGGTGAGTTTCGGAGTGGCTCTTTTTCCAGTGACGGCTTAGGTTTCAACCCCTTGGGAAGGCATAAACCAGCTCCAGTGCAAATGGCCAGATTCTCAAGACTCAATCCTGATCGTTGGGTGATGCAAGCAGATCGCTATTTCGAGTTTTACCAGATTCCGGCCGACGATTGAGTTACTATTTCTTCGTTCTACTTCGATGACGTGGAGACCAACTGGTACAATTAGATGCACCGACATGGGCAGCTAGCGGGGTGGACAGTGTTTACGGCAGTTGTTTTGCAATGTTTTCGTCCACGAGAACTTGAGGAACCAGAGGGTCAACTTGCAAAATTACAACAGATCTTGACCGTTAGTGATTATCGTTCTAGGTTTGAAGCCATCACCAATCGTACGATCTACCTTCTGGGTCAATTTTTGGTCCATTGTTTTATTTCAGGTTTAAGATCGGACATTAAACACTCCGTTTTAGTACACCGACCCACTTCGTTGGATGAAGCAATGTCTCTGGCCCAGCTGCATGAGCAGAGAATTGCTTTGGAAAAGGGCCATCTCAAGCCCACTCTGGGTAACATGAAGCCCATTTTGCCTCACCCTAAGCCATTTCCCTCATTTTCCCAGAGCTCCAATTCTGCTTCCCTCACTCAGTCTTCGAGCTCCGATGCTATGGCTATGCTTCCTATTGATTCGAAGGTTCCCTTTTGTCACCTGTCGCCGTCGGAAGCTGCACAATGGCGAGCTCTCAAGGGTTGTGTTACCATTACAACGAGAAATACTCATGGGACCATAAGTGTCGTGCCAATCCCAATTATTATTGATTGTGGAAGAATCTGAACCACCAGATACTCTTGATCCACCAGTGGTTACGACCCCTTCTTCTTCGAAGATTGACCCCTCTACTGATGAACCCTCCTCGCAACTACATTCAACAATTTCTTACAATGCATTGGCTGGTGGGTGTTTGATTTCAACCCTGCATTTTTAGGGCACTATTTTGGGCAAACAGGTGCAAGTCCTTCTCGATGGTGGTAGCACGCACAACTTTGTGCAGACTCGTGTGGCTAAATATCTTACCTTGCCAATCACTACTACGCCAAGTTTCTCGGTGTTGGTTGGCAGTGGTGAACGCCTTCTGTGTATGGGTATGGTGAAACAGATGCCTTTGTGCATTCAAGATCAAGACATCCTGGTTGATTTCTATGTTTTACCCATATAAGACTGGAAATTGGTCCTTGGGGTCGCTTGGTTGGCTACGTTGGGTCCAGTGGTGATAGATTATGTCGCTTCTATCTTTGAGTTTTTGATTAATGGCAAGCCAGTTTGTTGGAAAGGCGAATCAGCTCCCGTTTCTCAGGTGGTTTAGTTCCATGAGTAGACGGTTGCATCGTATAACTGCCATTGCTGAGTGTTTTCGTTTGGAGATGGTCCCTCCTACTGTCACTGACTCAATGGTAGTTGATCCTGACATTGACAGGGTTTTACAAGCTTTTGAGGAAGTGTTTCAGCCTCCCAAAGATTTACCTCCTGCTCGTAGCTGTGACCATACCATCCACCTCCTGCCCAACAGTAATCCTATCAATGTCAAGCCCTATAGGTATCCTCATTTCTAGAAACAAGATATGGAGAAATTAGTTCGAGATATGTTGACTGAGGGCATTATTCAACCAAGTACGAGCCCCTTCTCTTCTCCGGTATTGTTGGTACACAAAAAATATGGAACGTGACGTTTTTGCATCGATTACAGGGATTTGAATACTATCACAGTTAAGGATCGCTTCCCAATTCCCACTATTGATGAGCTATTTGATGAGCTTCATGGGGAAAGGTATTTCTCTAAATTGGATCCTCATGCCGGTTATCATCAGATTCGAGTCCGAGCTGGGGATAAAAGTAAGACAACATTTCGGACTCATGATGGGCATTACGAGTTTCTCGTAATGCCATTTGGTCTAACAAATGCTCCTTCGACGTTTCAAGCATTAATGAATGAGATGTTTCGACCATTTCTTTGTTGTTTTGTTCTTGTCTTCTTCGACGACATTCTAATTTACAGTGCAAATTGGGCTGACCACTTGGATCATTTGCGGAGAGTATTACAGGTGTTATTGGATAACAATTTGGTTGCTAAGAGGTCTAAGTGCCTTTTCGGTCAACATGCAGTTGGGTACGTTGGTCATGTTGTCTTAGTTGAAGGTGTTGCAGTGGACCCTGCGAAAGTTTTGACTATTCAAAATTGGCCTATACCTAAGACAGTGAAAGATGTTCGAGCTTTTCTCGGCCTTGCGTGTTACTACCGAAGATTCATACGCCACTTCGTCCCTATTGCTGGTCCCTTGACTAACCTTTTGCACAAAGACAATTTTCTTTGGTCTGCTACTGCTTTACACACCTTTGAGCAACTGAAACAGGCTCTTAGCACCGCACTAGTGCTTGCCTTACCTGACTTCACTCAGCCCTTCACCCTTGAAACAGATACTTCAGGGACTGGGATCGGAGTTGTGCTTTCACAGAACAAACACCCAGTTGCTTATTTTAGTCAACAATTGAGCCTTCGATTACAATAGGGTTCAACCTATCAGCGTGAAATGTTGGCCATCACGCAGGCAATTGCTAAGTGGAGGCAGTATTTATTAGAACGCAAGTTCACGATCATCACTGACTAGCAACCCCTTAAAAACCTTACAGAGCAGGTTATCCAAACACCTGACCAACAGAAATGGCTTGGTAAGTTAATTGGGTATGATTTTGATATTGTGTATAGACCGGGCAAATTGAATGCTACTGCTGATTCATTATCTAGAGTCCCAGCTGTGCAATTTTTGGCTTTATCTTCTGTTGCGTTTGACATTGTTTCTGATGTTCGAAATGCTAATCTCTTTCACCATGAGCTATTAGCATTGCAAACAAGGTTGTTGGAGGATCCTTTGAGTCTGCCAGGGTTCTCTTTTAAGGATGGGCTCTTGCTTTATAAAGATAGTCTAGTCATACCTTCTGATTCTCCCATTAGATAGCATCTATTGAACGAGTACCATTATGCAACTTTAGGGGGTCATGCTAGCATCACTAGGACTTTGCATCGTCTCTCTACTAATTTCTTTTGGATGACAATGTGCAAGGATGTCAAGTCCTTTCTTCGTGAGTGTCAGGTGTGCCAACAAATGAAAACTTCGACCTTACATCTTGGAGGTTTGTTACAACCTCTTACTATTCCTAATTTGGTTTTTGAGGGGATTAGCATGGATTTCATTACGGGGTTACCAATAATTAAAGGGAAGAGTCTGACCATGGTGATTGTGGATCGTTTGTCCAAATATGGGCACTTCGTTGCACTACCAACCAATTTTTCTGCCTTAACTGTGGCTAACGCTTTTGTGCACGAGGACATTCGTCTCCATAGGATCCCTGCTGATATTGTCACCGACCATGACCCCAGGTTTTTGAGTGAGTTTTGGAAGGAAGTTCATCGCCTTCAAGGAACGACCCTTAGCATGAGTACCTCGTATTATCCTCAACCGGATGGACAAACAGAAGCATTGAATAAGTGTCTTGAAATGTATTTACGTTGTTACGTGGCCGACAATCTAACTCACCAGCTGAAAATGCTTCCCTAGGCTGAATTCTGGTACAATACTGCATTTCACACAGCTGCGCAAATGTCTCCCTTTGAAGTGCTCTATGGTCAAGCACCTCCCACCGTTCCTCGCTACATTCAAGACACCCCTGGCAATGCTTTGGTCGCTAGCCAACTTTTGGAACGTGAACAAGTTTTGAGTCTGTTGAAAGCAAATTTATGAAAAGCTCAAGCCAGGATGAAGCACTTATCGTAATCGACGAGAGTTAACCTTGGATATGGGTGATTGGGTTTATGTCAAGCTCCACCTTTTCGTCAAAACTCAGTCCGTCTCCAACGTCACAACAAGCTTGGTCGACGTTACTTTAGACCTTATCAGGTGGCTAATCGTGTTGGGGGGTGGCTTACAGACTTGATTTACTTTCCTCAGCTCACATTCACCCAATTTTTCATATTTCCTTGCTCAAGAAGTGTGTGGGAACACCAGACCAGCAAGTCACAACCCTTCACTTAGTTGATTCTTCTGCCACTCTCATCCTTCAACTTGTTGCCATCCTTGAGAAACGTCATGGGCAGCAGACTGCACTTCTGGTTGAACAGTAGCTTGTGCAATGGGATGGGTTGCCTCTATCTGAAGCCACTTGGGAGGACAAAGATCGCTTATTGCAGTTGTTTCCTGACACTCACCTTGAGGTCAAGGTGTCTCTTGATGGGGAGGGTAATGTTATGACCAATAAGGAGCCCACTTCTGACAACGGGCTTGATGATCCACAACAGCCGAGGAGGAGCACGAGGGCTAGGCCGCCTTTAAGAAGAATGGATGGATATATTTCGAAGGATACGTCAGCTAACAACTTGTCAGGGAATAACGGACAACAATCATTTGCTATTGGTGATGGCCATATAATAGCTGAGGATCCCTAGAATTGGTTATGCGAATTGTACTGGCATTGGCTGCCCTCTTTCTCTCATCTCATGCTCTTTTCATGCTTTTCTCATCTCTGTTTCTAAACTTTTCCCTATTATTCCCTAAAATGATTGTATTTGCTGAGCAATCAATAGACAAACTCCACCTTTTTTCCCTACTTCTGTGTTTAAAACCTCATTGAGTATCACGAGAACATACAACATTCATACATCTACTAATCCTTTCACCAATAGGGAGTCTCCTAGGATCTTGTTGTGTAATACTTTCATTTCAAGATTATCTATAAGGGGAATATAATCAAACCAACGATCATACCTGAAGTTAGTTGCTTCCCTAATTCCTGCTCGACACTTGATCACCCCTCTGATTAGTTCCCTGTATTTGAGCATTTGAACAAAGGTCTAGAATGCATTTACTTCTGGATTAAAGGACCAGATGATGTCACTCCTCAAGTGGTAAACATGCAACCACTTTATATTTATAAAGCTACCTCAATATCCTCTTTATCTGTAGCACTTTATTTTTGATAGAGCTGATGCCTAATCCCTCTTCTTCTTTAGTGACGTTAATTTTCCCCGTTAACCTTAAAAAAATCTTGCTTGTTGAAATTCCCTGACTATAAAACTCTTCTCATCCTCTCAATTGTCTTTGATTATACCGGTCGTAAAGATCAAAAGGCGAGAAGACTAGTACACATAAAGATTGCATATCACAAAATTAATGAGTCGGACATAAGTTGCCTAAGACAAACTTTTATTGCATTAGCTTGAGAAATTTCTCTAATTATTTTTCTATAAAGGGAAAGAAGTCAGAAAAGGAAGGCCTTGTCGAAGTAATGGGGATACTTAAGTAAGTAATTTAGGGCTTCATAATTTTCGTATCTGATATGGAAAAGAACCAAACCCCTAAATGTTGAGAACTCAAAGATAAAATCAACCTACTTTTTCCCTAGTTGATTGCGAAGCTTAATAGCTATTTGAATAAATTCAGAGTTGTCAGTATAGCACTCAAAGAATTAGCATCAACCTTGGAGAATAGTAAGTTGTCATCTGCAAAGAAAAGGTTGGAAAGCGTTAGTTTCTTACATTTTATATGGAATGTGAAGTTTTTTTGGCTGACTTTTAGCTTAGTAAGTCTCAAAAGCACCTCTATTTTCAAAACTAAGAGGTAAGAGGACAATGCCTCAATCCCCGAGTTTTCTTAAAGAGTCTTGTAGGTTCACTATTGATTAATATACATTAATCCGTCCATCCAATAAAAACTTTAGGGAATCCAAAAGCTTTCATTGTGTTTATGATGAAACACTAACTTATAAAGTCAAAGGCCTTATGCAAAACCAATTTTGAGAGTGCAATTCTTTGGAGCAAACTTTCTAGAGTGGCCCTTAAACGTTCTTTGGCTAGAAGATTATTGTCTCAAAATTTTCTTTCTTTTACAAAAGCAAATTGAGAAGAATCAATGGTGTTTGGCAGCATAGTCTTAAGTTTGTTTGCAATCAACTTAGATATGACTTTGTATTGTACGTTACAAAATAAAATGGACCTGTTTTTTTTAGAGAACTAGAAGATTAAGTCTTTTAAATAAGACTTATGTTAACCTCTTTCAACATTTTTTCTTATGTGAAGAATTTCAATACAACTAATGTCACTATATTCCCCATCAAAGATCAAGCTTTATGGGGAAAAAAAATCTAGTCATCCCATCAGAACCAAGTGATTTACCAAGTGATTTATTGGAATTAAGAGCAAATATGACCTCTTTATTTGTGAAAGATTTGGCTAATAACTCCATATAAAGTCTGGATATTTGTTCTCTAATTATAAATTGAATAATACGAAAACAAGAGGAAGCGTTAGCTGAAGCACCAAGAATTAATGAAAAATAATTGTGAGCTTACTCAAGCAAACCTTGTTATTAGTCAATTTTCATCCCCGTATCATTCTTAATAGAAACTATTTTATTGTCATTCTTCCTTGAGATGTTAAAGATAGTTTCACTAAAATTTGACATTTTGGTGAAAATATTTATGCTTTATATTTTTTATACAACATATATATTATTTCAGATAAATGCACTTATACAATCGAAATACTATTAATATCTTCATAATTCTAAATAGATATATTTACAAAATTAATAACCAATGTATATTACATTTTGTATAATCAAAGAAAAATTAAATATATATTAAATTAAAGTTGATTTATACAGTAAAAAAACTCTTTTCAATTTCATAAAGAAATGTGTAGAAAATAAATATCGAAAGAAGATTCATAATATAATATATTATATTTCTTAATAAACAACATAAATGATGTTAAATATAATCATTTCATAAATGGAAATACAAGATGAAATTATTGATATTTTTTTTATCTTTCTAAACAAATATTACAAAACCAAGATACATTTATAAAATTAAAGCATAACTAAATATATGATAATTCAAAATTTTATCTATAATAAATATTACAAAATCAAGATACATTTATAAAACTAAAGCATAACTAAATTTATGATAAGTTAAAACTTTCTCTATATGATTAATGGAAAACTCTATTCCAAAAAAGAATAAAGCAATATGTGTATCAAAATAAAATAAAATAAAAATAAAATGTATTTTACTTCTTTATCTTATGACATGTGGTAAATCTTGAAGTATGTGGCTTTAATTTTTCTAATAAAAAATTTATACAAATTAGTTAACTAATTTTCTTTAACTTTAAATGATGATTTACAATTAATAGATGCATAAATGTTTGGCATATCCTTATATGTATTTATACAAGAAGATATAATTCTTTAGTTAAATCCTGTTATAATCAAATGTATGTATTTGATTAATAAATTTTAAGATTTTCTTAATAATATAATATTTAATAATAAAAATTAAATTATTCTCAATTATATTTATTTATTTAAATATTTAATATGATTACATATAAAAAAGATTTAATAACTCAATAGAATTCTTACTTATGAAAATTTTATTATAACTATTCTTTACATTTATGTACTACTAAAAATGAATAAAACTTTAAACTTACAACATATTAAACTTTTACTTTAATAATCAACATATACTATTGGTTCTGCCGGATTCTGGCGGAACTGTGTGTTGCCGTTTGGATCCATGGGATCGATGGCTTCTCGTCGAGCTTCTGTGTTGGAGTACCTGCAAAACAAAGAAGGCA
>JANSVB020000035.1:879853-890449 GCA_025504935.2 Erythroxylum haughtii
ACCATACCAAATGTATCTTCAACATCCTGTTGGGTTACTACAATTACCCCAACCTATGCAAATGGTCTCCTTCCATATTAGCTACACCTTGATATTGAGCCCTAGTGTTTCAAGAGTCTCTAAACACTGTAAGTGGTTTAACTAACATTTGACTATATGATATTTCTCATCTCATCCATCTATCATCAAGCCATCTAAATTTATTATTCTTATCCCGATCTAACCAAATTAGGGAACTTGCAGGGTCTCTACTCTTTTCGAATTGTTTCGCACCTAATTTATAAGTACGCTCGATCAAACTTCCTGAACTACTAAGGTCTCCTGTGGCTGGTGCATTGCCACTGCCCATATCTATATTGTTCACTCAAGGTAAAAACAAAATTCCACCAACAATTTTGGCAGTCTTAACTAATTTGAACAAGGTTGATTCATGAAAAAATTCATAAAGAAAAATATTTACTAAACCATCCCTATGCTCAATTTCCTGAGTAAAAAGTACTTCAAGTGCTGGAGCCTCTAGTGTGACTTTAGGACCCCTAAGGTTTCATCGGTGTATTATACAGTGAACTCAAAGATAAACTATATAACATTGGAAAATTTTGTGCAAACTTAGGTGCATGTAAAATAACAAAACTTTTTGCGTTGGTCGGTTTATAAAAATAACGTAAGAATGCATTATGGAATTAGAATACGTATAAAGACAACCCTATTTCAAACCTGGCTCTGATACCACCTAAAAGGACCCATCCCGGAATTCCCTTTTTGGAACCAAAGTGGAGGCCTCCTGATGACCCCTCCAATCAATATCTGACTCGACTAAAGGGTTCCCACAAAGCCAAGCTGTTCAACTATTTAATACCTTTTATACTTTAATAATTAAAACCACGGAAAATAGTGGGAACTTTTTTCTATCATTTTATTGAAAATTTTGGCAACATAACGACTGCATTTTAACATTGCTAAAATTTTTAAAAGCCCTATAAAAGTTGAAAACACTTCTATATTCACACCAATTTCTCAACTACAAATTTTAGACTTTAAGTCCACTCTTAAGCAACCCAAACAAATAATTCTCAACAGTTACTACAATAAACTTTTAAAAGCTAAGACATATTCATGCATTTCATTTAAAAGCTTTTATAAACATCTTTTCTTTTTACAAAAATGTACATAAAAAATGACACAAGCACAACAACACTTCCTAATTATTGCAGCACTTGTATGCATACCTGGGGTGATTTATTTAAAAACAAAAAAATAAAGTTGAGCTAAATGAGCTCAATGAGTGTAATCAGTTTACAAGAAAATTCATAATAATATAACTACAATATTCCATACAATCATAAGGCTCATGGTAAAACATTTTTTATAATAATTTATTCGTGCATCATCAAATCTAATAATAACATGATATTTCGTAAAATACAATTTCAATTTTTCTTAAATACTATTTCGAAATGCTTTTTGAAATTAAACTCATAATATAAAACTTTCCATTTCTCATTTTCCTTAATCAATAAACAGTGGTGGCAATAAGTTTTCTGAAAAATTTAATATTGAAAAATAAGTCATCCACTAGAATTGGTACTATATGATACCTCTCAAATCATTTTTAAAATAAACAGTAGTGGCATTATTATTACATGAATTTTCTTACTCAATGTAGCACATCACTAGTTTCTTTATTATACGATACATTAGGCCTAAAGTTATGAATCTAATTCTGCATCGCTTACCTGCAACTAGTTAACCACTAGTTACAAAGCTGGTTCTACATCGGTTACCTGTAATAAGTTAACCGCTATATACCAATAGCTACGAAGCTGGTTTTGCATCGCTTACCTATAACAAGTCATAGAGCTGGTTTTACATCACTTACCCATGACTGGTTAACTACTATTTACAGAGCTGGTTCTACATCACTTACTCGTAATAAGTTAAGCACTATAACATAACATGTATAAAGCCTAGCGGTGTACTATAAGCAAAAGCAACTCTTACACTTACGACTCGACTTATTTTCTAAACTAACTATAGGAGGATTCATAATTGAACTATTTCAATTTAACTCCTAATCATATAAATTTTAACTTTCAATTTAAAACTCATATATTGCCAAAGCATACACTTATGCTAGCAAAATTCACTTGTAAAATATCGTTTGCATAAAACTTAGTATAAATATTCATTTCATGATCAAATGAAAACCATTTACGTAAACTCAATTTAAACAACAGTCACATGTCATCAATTCTTTTACAAAGAATTAAGTTATAAAAAAATAGTTAAAATACACTCACATGTTATTAATTCTTTTGCAAAGAATTTATTCATATAAAACAAATAAAATACATTCACATGTCATTAATTCTTTTGTAAAGAATTTAGTCATATAAAACAAATAAAATACACTCACAACTTGCTAGTTTCTTTTTCACAACTTTGAAACCCTTCAGTTGGCTTCGTTTTTCAATTCGGAAACCTAATACCAATACATTCAACTCCTTAATATATTTTTCAATTAAATATACCATAAACCATATCAACTTCATTACTTTCCACATACACTCCACATCCTTAATCACATCCACATGGTTATTACTTCATAACCATATTTTTATACTAAAAATGCCCTTAAGGCTAAACTTAACATATTATCCCTTAAACTCTTCCAATTCAATTTTATTTGATTTCTAACACTTAAAACCAATCCAAATTCACTCCCATGACATTTTAATACACATATTTAATCCATAAAATTTCATTAACAAATTTTTTACAAAATCAAGAACTATAGGCCGAATCTCATCCAAAACCAATTCCAAATCAATTATTTTTCTTTTCTTTACTTCCTTAGCATCAAAATAATGCCATGAACATCATAAAACAACAAAATATAATTTTGAATCATAACACATTAAAAACCCTAACATTGGTCGAAAACTCATAAAATCATTCTCTCATCTATGGCTAGCCACCAACGTTTAAAGAAAATGAAGGCTTTTTTGAATTACAATTTTGGCCCCCATTTCCATTATAATTTTATCCTTAATAACATCATATAATTACAGTTTTACCAAAATGTCTCATATTTACACTTTTGCCTATTCCACTTGTCACCATTTAATTGGTTCTCTTCTAAAGACTCATCATTCCACTAACTTGCAAAAATACCAAATTGTCCTCTAATGAATACAAAAAAACCAAATTTTCCTTTAATGCATTTAATTCACCAACTAACTGAATTAAATTTCAAAAATATTCCACAACTGTCTTATCATCAAATTGACCATAAATTACTCAAATTAGGGTCAATACTGATTGATTGGATGCTTTAAAAAAATTCAAATGGGTTTAAAATCCTCAATACCCATTATTTTCCAAAAGGGCATTTTAACCTTAAATTTTCGAAACTTCCGAAATTCATCTAATCGGACTTGTTGTCTAACCATTTTAGTTTCATTAAACTCGAATACCTATTTTAGGTATGTTACAAATTTTTGATTGGGTCCCCAAAATCACTATTCAGGTGGATTCACTAATTATCCAAAAATACTATTCACATAGATTCACTATTCATCTAGAAATCATCTGAATTTCATTGAAAAGCATCACCTAAATCTTCTAACTACATTTCGAGGCTTTTAAAGTTCGTTCATACTCATTCTGTAGCTTTTTAGAGTTTTAAAAAAATCAAAAATTTTCAGACGATTCTAGAATCATCTTTGGTCTATCCGTGATATCTGTTATAACCTCAATAATACATTTAAACACTTAAATTACTTTAGTATACCATAAATAGAGCATACTTTATAAAGCGCAGTACAACACATTACACAGTATAATTATCAAACTAAGATATTAAAAATGGTGGATACTATTGGGAAATCATGACTAGATCTGGTCCTAACCGCAGCGAATAATTCTTTAAAATGATTAACGCATAAATCATAATAAAGTAGAATCATAATTCATAACTTATTCTGAAATTTGATCCTTATCTTATTGTATCTCTCGAACCGTTTATGAAATCAGCCCATCTCAACTACCATAGCCATATAAGTATCCGGGCTCTAACGGTTTCTACAAAATAGGTTAAGAGAACTTTGTCAAGGAGGATTAAGTAAGAAATACTAGCTCTATTAGAGCTTAAGCCTATTTATAATAGATTTTGGACATTTTAGTAATTTAATTGAAATTAAATTTCAGTTTCAATTAGAATTACAAATAATTCTAATTAAATACTATTTATGCGCAAAGAAGATCCAATATCTCATATTTAAGCACAAAGATTGTCAAACTTTACAATGAAGTCTAGCTTGATTAAAATATCTTTGCTCTCTTTAACATATTTTATATGTGAGACTCATTGGATTCCCACATATGTTGGCAATAATTATAAATTATAATTCTAATTCATAATTAAAATTAAAATTATATAAATTAAAACTCATTTTAATTTATCTTTAATTCTCTAATTAAACAATTTATAGTCATAGATCAAGATTAGCGTCTAACAATGCATTATGACTATCCAAATATTTAGGAATGTTAAAGTGGTTTTGCTAACCTTTCCAAACATGATTTTTTTGTATAATTCAATCATTCCATTATACAATGTTCCGATTAGACATAGAACATAGAATTAATGTCTACTATTTTTGAGTCTAATCATATTAGTTCTCTACTATTAGCTATCGATTCAACTAGTTACATTTGTAAAGTATTTACAAAGTGTCATTCCACCTTGTCTAAGAATTTCCCGAATCAAAACTAGTTGAGAACAATGAAACATTCTCCCTACTTACTTTAGGGTGATGAATTCTATCTTGATCACACAACTATCTTCATAGAATTTATGCTATATCCAATGACTATTAATTGAACAACTCATGATTAAATAGGTCATAAGTAGTATCAAAACATAGCAATCCCTATACAAGATAACTTTAGAGACCTCAAGTCAAAGGATCACTTATATAATTATTACAATGAGAATTTCATAGCCATATAAGTAATGTTCCGAATGGTTTTCTCATATCGGGTCTGTTAATTAAACTTTTTCTCTAACAAGCACCCACACATTTGTTTAAGTATCTTCATACTTTAGCCTATGAGATTGACTTCTTCCTTTATAAGAAAAAACATAACATGTTATGATCTTTTATATTTTATTAATGTCTAGTCTTAATTGAACAATACCTAAAAGTAATTTAGGGATAATACATAAATGCAATATGAATCTCATAATTATAATCTCATGATAATTTCATTTGTAATGTATAATTATCTTATAGACTTTATTATATACATATAAATATGTAAAGGATAAAGAACACCTTTAAATTGTTTTGTTACTAAACTATAACCAACCAATTGGCTCTAAGGTATAAACCAACAAATGCATCAACAATAAGTTTGGAACAAAAGAAAAGCAATCATGAGTGCTTCTTTTTTTCTAGAAAATGAATATTGGATCAACTACAGACAAAACTATGTCAACATTACAGTGAGTTCAATTCAGGCACTATATAGAGAATGAGAAAAGAACGTCTTTAAATTATTTTGTTACTAAACTATAATCAACCAATTAGCTTTAAAGCATAAACCAACAGATATATCGACAATAAGATTGGAAGAAAAAAAAAGCAATCATGAGTGCTTATGTCATTTTTTTGGAAAATGAATATTGCATTAACCATAGATAAATTCATGTCAACATTACAGTGATTTCAAGTCAGGCACTATACGAAAAAGTATATTATAAAAATAGGTTAACTATAAAACACAGAAATCTACATTAAAGATACCACTGTCGTCCCATGTATGAGGAGAGAGAAACATGTTAATTTCTTGCAATTACTACCCCTCTAATCTAGTTGAGAATCATATCCGCTAAGAGATATGGTTCCTCCTCCAAGTTGGAAAATTGTCTACAATTGCGTTCCCTCCATAGGAAGTAGATAGTAGAGGAAAATGCGGCTTTATAAAGAATTGCATTAGGCATGCCTTTTGCAGAGTTCCGAACGGCCCAAGTCAATGTATGCTCCCAAGTATAAGTATAGCCAGTACCTGGTAACATGTGCAAAATCCTGCTCTAAACTGCTTTCAAGTAAGGACATAGAAAAAAGAGATGGTCCCTATCTTCAATAGCCAATTTACATAACAAACAAGTTGAATCTACAAAGTTGTGCCATTGACTTTTATTTCTATGTCTGTTTTTGATCGCAAGCCAGACTTTAAAGAAGCTTTGGGGTGAGTGGAATTGGTCCATAAGAAGGAAGACAAAGATATACACTTTTGTTAACCCTTGAACAAGAATCTTATGGCATAATTTATTGGAGAATTTTCCATTCAAATTTGGAGACCAAACGATGGAGTCATCCATCTGCACATTATCTATCCAAGGGAGATGTTGAGCCAAATCGTTAATGTCTCTAAAATTCCCAATCCATTGACCATTGAAAATCAAAGAAGATACTTTAAAAGTAAGAGGTATTTTATTTCTCAAGTATTGTACCTGATGGTTGAGAAAAATGAGGCTGAAATCATGAGTGTTTATGTTTATTTTGCTTTATATATTTCTCAAAGACAGAAAGAAATAAAGGAATATAGATGGAAGAAAATTGGGAAAAAAGAAAATTAGATTAGGTTGTGTTTTTTATTTTTCTTTAATATTAATTAAATTAATTTCTAATGTGAAAAACTATGTATAATTGATATTTACGTGGAATTTTGTAACAACTAGCATGACTTCTCACGTCATCAACATTGACAAAAAGTCCAACGTTAGGTCATTTTTACAAAAAACTGAAAATTTGGACATTAGAGATTTTATAATAATTAACCATAAAGTCTACATATAAATATTATTTTATGAACTTAATTTTATATAAAAATTGTAACCACTATTAATTGGATAGTAAAAAAAAAACAATCCTTAGGACGTAATGTCAATATTTACCAAATCTTTATGTTTTTATTTAATTTCTTTATTGATATTAGTTCTCAATAATTAGTAATAATTAGCCATGCACGATTAAATGAAAGTGAGAAACTTAGTGTTTTTCTTAATTTGACGTCAACTTTGATTTTGTAACAATTATTTCACGAGTTTAAATAGCTCTTAACAGTAAATCTTGATATTTGTCGGTCAAATCATAAAGTATTTTAATTTTTATAATCTTTGAATACATCAATTATTTTGAGGGTAATTCATGATAATGACATCAATGACACTGACCTTAAAATAACCATAACCATGATGCACATGGATTAAATACATTTATTGTGAACATAGAAGATGATACGCATGCGTATAATTGTGGCTGGAATAATTCAGAACTTGATAAGGATCTTGACGCAATCTTGTTGCTTGGCAAGTTGCAAAATTTTATCCATCTCAGCCATTGAAACCTTATGAGTCAAAAGTTCGTGAAGATTCAGTTCCTGAAGAAACAAAAGATAGGCAATTAACAACAAATTTATGGAGTCTCGTTCTGGCACTCTTTCCATACTAATATAACTCGCGCCACGTCTCTATTCCAGAATCCCTCGAGAGGAAACAGGTCAACTGGTTCATGCTTATTTGAACTCATTATTAATTTAGCATAAACAAAGTGTACATATGTCACTCCAATTTTAATATATTCTCTTAAATAAATATTAAATTTTATTTTTATTAAAAGTCTTATTGAATGTTTTGAATGTTATTTTGTAGTTTAAATAAATATAAAAAAAGTTATTTCAATTCTTCTTAAAAAAGAATATCTTTTGGATGTCAACCATTAGAGTACCTTGTTGTTGCATTTGTCAAAAATAAAAGGGAGATCAGATTTGATCTTCAGTCCTCCGAAAATAGTACCCTTCAAAGTTCCACCACACAACAGGGGTAGGAAGATGATGGGGACAGTAGCTTCTTCTGTAGCTCCAACTAGTATTGTTTTTCCTGCTCCCTGGCAAAAGCCACAGTACAAGAGACTCCTAACCTCAGAGGAGAACTGAAACCAAACTGAATTTGTGTAGAAATATAAGAATTTAATATTTGGTTCTTACAAGTTTGGCCGATAGTAAGGCTTCATTAACCAAGCCGGGCACACCAGTGCATTCAAAGCAATAATCTACCCCAAACCCACCGCTCAAATCTTTAACCAATTCAGAAATGGGTTTATCAGACTCATGACCAGAGTGAATGAAGTCTGTCATTCCAAAAGCTTGTCCCTTTTCTCTTTTTCTTTCATTTATGTCTATCCCTATTATTTTTGTTGCTCCTTGGATTCGAGCTCCCTCAATCACCTGGAATTAGTGACCAGATGAGAAAATGAAAGGGGCGAAAGATGAGTTAAACGACTGAAAATCTCATAATAGTACCTACCCCAAGTCCAACAGCACCAAGACCAATGACAGCAACACTTGATCCTTTCTCAACCTTGGCTTCCTTCCAAGCTGATCCGAACCCTGTTGAGTATCCGCATGAAATGAAGCTTGCAAATGGCAAATGAAAACTTGGGTCAATCTTGACGACGTAATTGGCATCAATCACTATGTACTCGGCCCATGTTCCGCAGGTGAAACTGTGATACAGTTTTTGACCTCTAACTGATAATCTTGAGGTGCCATCAAGCATTAGGCCATTCAAAATTAATGGATACTTCAAGCATAAATTAGTCTTTCCTGATAAGCAATTATCACATTCTTGACACTCTCCTATGAACGTTGGAATCACCATGTCTCCTTCTTTTACCTCTTTTACTTCATCACCAACGCTCTCCACCACCCTATAGACGGACCCGTAATTAAGTAATTGATAATCTCGAACTAATTAGAAAAGCCTCATAATGATACGTTGGCATTGGTCATTGATATAGAGGCACATACCCCACACCTTCATGGCCTAGTACTCGAGGAAAAATTGGCTGAAAAATATTAAACAAGAATCAAACCTCACCCCACCAAAGGATTAGAATTAAGAAATTAATTGTTATGTTACACAAGGGCAGAGAACTAACAAGTGGGAAGCCCTCAGTGCATAAGATGTCAGAGCTGCACACACTAGCGTATAGCATCTTAACTCGAATTTCGGATGACTTTGGTAGCTCTACTTGTATGTCTTCTACTTTCAGTGGCTCCTCCGGTCCCCAGCATACTGCAGCTGATAGGCATAGCAAATCAATAAGCTTGTTAATTGGAAACAAGACCTGAAAAGGTTGTAGCTGTGATTATGGACTTCCAGTTAGTTCAGTTGTGGCTATATTTGCCAACCAAAACAGAGCAAAGTAGCGTACCTTTGCATGTTATCACTTGAAAGCTGCTCTGTGACATTGGTTCAGACATGGCTGTAGTACAAAGGCTTCCACTTTGTTACCGAAGTCTAGAGCACAGATTGTAGAATATGCTCCACTCTTACATATAGCTGTGCAACTAGTCAGCAGGAGAAAAAGAAATTTATTTGTTTAGTGGGAGAAGATAAAACTGGGATACTTATATTTAACAATATGCTGACTTGACAAGTAACTATATTATCTTAAAATTTTTATCAACGTCTCTCATAGTACTTCTCCTAAAAAAATCATGAAAACTTTAATTAATTTTTAAACAATATATAATTAATAAAATATAAAATTACTAATAATCATCTAATAATAAATATGGAATAAAAATATTATAACAATAATCTAAACTTAAATGAAAGAATAAAAAGTTTTAATGTTGTCTTCAATAGTGAAGATATAAATAGTATTTATAAATGCTAGGAAAAAATTTCAAAAATTATTACAAAATACATTTATTGTAACAGCCTAGACCACTCGTTCCCAGATATTGTCCGCTCTAGGTTGCCCCTTAGACCAAATCTCTCACGGTTTTGCTCTTCCCACATTTGGGAAGACGCGTCTCGTGGAGGAAAGGTATCTATACCCTTATAAGGTATACTTTGTTCTCCTTTCTAATCGATGTGGGATCTCACACTCTCTCCTTTCCCTTAAGACCCAGCCCTCTTTAGAGACCAACCTAGCTGGCACGATGGTTGAGAGTGTGAGATTCTATATCGGTTAGAGAGGAGAACGAAGTATGCCTTATAAGGGTATGGATAACTCTCCCCCACAAGACACGTCTTCCCAACAGTGGGAAGAGCAAAACCGTGAGGGGTTTGACTTACAAATTGTTGGAAAGGAGAATGAAGCATACCTTATAAGGGTATGGATACCTCTCTCCCTAAAACGTGTTTTCTCAAGGGTGAAAAGAGTAAAATCGTGAGGGATTTGGCCCAAGAGGCAACCCAAAGCAGATAGTGTCTATGAGTAGGTGGTCTGGAATGTTACAAATGATATCAGAGTCGGTACCCAAACTATTGTGCTAGCTAGATTGGGCCTAAAAAATGGTATCAGAGTTGGTATGTAACACCCAAATACCCCCTGGGAGGATACATGGATGCCACCCAAGACAGTACAAACAACTCAAAACGTTTCACACATGCATTTGTTAAAAACTACACATTACACACATATAATACATCTCACAAAAACAAATCCAAAGAATATGTACAGGCCCAAATAAACCAAACAAAATACATATTCGAGTGACACAAAAACTCTGACT
>JANSVB020000035.1:913267-927918 GCA_025504935.2 Erythroxylum haughtii
TCACAGAAGAAGCAAAAATGCAAAAGATGCAAAACTAAGAAGAAGCAAAACACAGATAATACAAAACACAGAAGAAGATGACGTCATCAATGACGTCAGCACAGAAGAAGCAAAAAGGCAGAAGAAGCAAAACTAAGAAGAAGCAAAATACAGACGATACCAAACACAAAAGAAGATGACGTCATCAATGACGTCATCATAGAAGAAGCAAAACACAGACGATACAAAACACAGAAGAAGATGACGTCATCACAGAAGAAGCAAAAACAGAAAAGAAGCAAAATACAGACGATACAAAATACAGAAAAAGATGATATCATCAATGATGTCATCACAGAAGAAGCAAATCTAAGAAGAAGTGAAAGACAAAAGATACTTCTTCCTTTACAAGGACCCTCACTTTCTGCTTAGAAATCTAAAAATTTCGTACTATATATATCTTTGGAAAGCTAGCAGGATAATCTACAACTTTGCGGCATACGACTTTAACAGATTTATCTCAATTCAACCCTAATTTTCCTTGAAGATGGCACACGATTTCTACACCTAGAAAAGACTTAGATTTGAAATGAATCACCATAAAGAAACTTGCATATACACCTGTGGAACATTTCAGTTCAAACTCTTTTACCAAAACAACCAAAAGCTCATACATAATCTTTAATTACATTAGTAACATTATAAACAAAGGCTTGACACAAAATACAACGTATAAGATGCTCAACGTTTTTAACATGCTATGAAGCTATCCAAAAGTGGTTAAGTCAAAAGTGGTTGAACTAACTTAATTACAAAAGTCTTTAATATCTTGGAGCTTCCAATGCCTTGCAAGGATTGCTAACCTTCTTATTCTACACCTGAGGAGGGAGTAGTGGGGACAATACACAGCTCAATGGCTAATATATATTCATAGCCATTAGTAATTGACCAAAGTCAAGCATATGAACATGAATGGATATATGTATACAACAATTTAAGCATTCATTAATTTAGCTCGAAAATTCGTAACATATCACACTCAAAATGATTCATGCTTAGCAATTTAATTATGAAATGCACACACAAATGGCTCGAGAGTTCCATGAAGCGAAACAGAGAAACTGAAGTTTGCTCTGTGAACTAAACGAGTCCGAATTCTCAGGATCTCGTGGCCTCAAGCACGAGATACGAAAAAATATTCCGCTCCAAATCATATAGCTTCCACCCCTTCTTGCCATACGAATATCCCACAAATACGCACTTGCGATTTCGGCTAGCAAATTTGTCTCCTTGGGTAAGCTGATTGTGGGCATAACACAAGGAACTGAATACTCTTAGGTGGTCATAGCTAGGTGGTCATCCATGAACCAATTCATACGAAGTCTTTCCATAATTTACAGGGAAAGGTGTCAAGTTAATCAAGTGTCCAGTGGTCAAAATGCATTCTTGCCAAAATCGAATGGGCAATCCTCCTTAAAAACTTAAAGCCTGTGCTACATTAATAATTTGTCTGTGGTTTCTCTCTATTCCTCCATCCTGTTCTGGTGTGCTAGTGCAGGATGTTTGGTGAATAATTCCATGTTGTGAGAAATAGCGGCTTAAACAAGTAAACTCCGTTCCATTATCACTTCGCACCCCTTTGACTCGTTTATTAAAATGTCGCTCAATCAGAGCAAAGAAATTAATCATCACCTTTGAAACCTCCTTCTTTTCACACAATAAATAAATCCAAACTGCCCGAGAATAATCATCCATTATTGTTAAAAAATACGATGCCCCACATGATGAGGGGGTTCTATAAGGTCCTCATAAGTCACAATCTATCAAATCAAAAATATTTGTAGCACGACAATAACTCAAAGGAAATTTGTCTCGTGTTTGTGTTGATCTTTCACACACATCACACACCTTATTCAAATTTTCAAGTTTACAATCACTACTCATATCAGGCAAAAACTGAGCATTTTATAGGAAGGATATCACATGCGTTTGTGCCAAAGATCAATTTGATTTTCCACACTAGTCTAACATGCTGCTACTCTTCGAACCCCTTGATACAGGTAGAGCCCATCTTTTCATTAACCCACTCCAATCAACATCCTTAAAGTGAGGTCCTGTATCACACAAAGTTTATTAGTAAACAATACAGCACAGTCTTCATCATCTGTCAATTGCGACACTGAAATTAAACTGCATTTCAGTTCTAGCACATATAGAACATTTTTTAGTTTAAGCCCTCCTTCGAGAGTGACTGTTCCCTCTTTATTTGCAAAAACTTGTTCGCCATTTGGTAGCCCTACTGGACAGGCTTGCATTCGCAGATCCTTTAGATTCCTTGAGCTCCTTGTCATATGGTTAGAAGCACCACTATCTATAATCCACAAGATACAGCTTTTCTTACTAGTCATCTTTTCGGATTCGCTTACCTTGCTAATATTTAGCATGTCTATTAGCGTTTGCCACTGCTCATTACTAAGCCCAGTCAACGCACCGCTTCTAGATTCGCTACTTTGCTCACTGCATATTGTTGTGATATGTGCAGTATTTGCATGCACTGCCCCATTTCTTCCATGTCCATTTCTGATATTGGTTCCTTTATTATGTAGGCATTCACCCTACCATTCTAGATATCTAATTAGTTAAAAGCATCCTTTCACAACAAGGCTAGGTTTCCCACAGTGCGAGCACAAGAGTTGCTTTGTTTCAGTTTACCCTTTATTCCTAGACCCTGTTTGCACCGAGAGTCCCATTATTGCTCCTTTTTCTTCCTTCGTTTTTTTGATCATCTTCATCCTTATTTCTTGTACCAAGGCGCGTACACTCTATTGAGGGAAGGTAATGGGTCTGTTGCCAAAATATTAGATCGCACCGTCCCATATCTGATATCATTCCATTAGGAATTGATGTACTCTCTCCTCTTCCCTTCTCTTTTCTAATCTCTATCCAATAAGGCACTTGCATCTTCCACACATGCACCTTGTAATTTGTTCGTAGTTTGCCAACTCATCCCAAAGTGTTTTTAACTTTTTGTAGTAAGTCACCATGGTTGTCCCTTATTGCTTGCACTCAGCCAGTTCAGCCTTTAACTGCTAAATTCCTTGTCCATTAACCATATGCCCTCCCAAAGGTCCTTTGCATTCTCCACATATGTAATGGTGGAGCGCAGGCTTATCTCAACAGTGTTCAATATCCAAAAGACAAGCATCGATTGAACTGTCCACCAATCTTCTAATTTTGATAGGTTCTATCGAGGAATCCCCACTTCTGTCAGGCACGTAGTGAGATCTTCACCGCTCCTGCCCATTCTTCATAATTCTCCCCACGCATTTGCACTTGCGTGATTACATTCCCAGGGTCATCACTTGCACTCAAATCATAAGGTTATGGACCCTTTTTGGTACCATCCCCTTGGGTCTTGAAATTTTCCTCTTTCTTAGAAATCTCACCTGCTTCTGCCATTTCAGCAGCAGAGGTCTGCCAATTCGCAATGTTTGTCGGAGTATAGAGTGGCTCTGATACCATGCTAAAGATGTGTGGGCAAATCTGATCTTTATTCATAACGTTATGAGTCATATATATACACAACACATTTCCTAACAAATTCAGTTATCCTCGGCCTATTCTTAGTAATCTATAATAATTACATATATGCATACTAATTACAGATCAACGAGAAATATGAGGATGATATACACTTTTGATATAGTAAGGATATTGTGGGATATGCAACAGATCCTCATCACATTAGTTTGATTCGTACAAGCCATTTGGAGATGAGAAGTTTAGGTGGAAAGGCTTATTTCGTTAGCGAGAAACTGAAGGAAAATTTGTTACTGTCTGCTTCTACAAACAAGAAACTGAAGGAAATTTGTTAGTCTGCTTCCATATATGGGTTTCTAAAACCCTCTGCAGGCTTCACTAGTGGTAACACCACGGTATAAAGTCATCACTAGTGGCGGTATAAACCGCTGGTGTTTTCTTTTTAATTTTAGCAAACGCAAACAACATGGCCAGATACAGAAACTTACAAAAACTTCATTCCAGAAATCGTAAACCTAAAGCACAATCTCACAATATTTTGGATCTTTTCTTGAGTAGCCATAAAACCAGAATGTTGAATTCTTATGAGTTTCCAAAACCCACGTACTTTCCATCAACGCTCAACGCAATCGCAAGCCAACACACAAAGCAAGCATACAAACGTAACCCAGATAATCAGACAGACACAATTCTTCCAGATTCTCATTATGAAGGTTTAGGGTTTAATTCCAAAATTATAACCAATAACAATCAAACATTTTAATCAAATTATATAAATAAAATCCGCTCTATTCCCACTGTTGAAAAATTAGGTTGAAATCCAATCTTGATCGCAGTGGAATAATCACAAAACTTTTTCGTGACTTTTAATTTCCTGAAAAATAAAATCTATTTAATTCTATAAAATAATTAACACAAATCATAATAAAGCATAATTTAATTCGTACTTTATTCCGAAGTTTGATCTTTATCTTGTTATATCCCTCGAACCGTTTCTGAAACTGATCCGTCTCAACCACCGTAACCGTAGAGAAGATTAAGCATGAAGTGCTAGCTTCATAGAGTTTAATCCTATTTATAATAAGCTTTGGATGTTTTAGTAATTTAATTAAAATTAAATTCTATTTTCAATTAAACTTTAATTAGAATTATAAATAATTCTGATTAAATATCAATTATGCCCATATAAGACTCAATATCTCATATTGATCATTATTTATTAAATATCTCATAGATCAAGATTGGTGTCTAGCAATGTATCATAGATCAAGATTGGTTTCTAGCAATGTATCATGACCACCCAAATATTTAAGAATGTCAAAGTGGTTTTGATTAACGTTTTCGTGTATAATTTTTTTTTGTATAATTCAATCCTTTCGTCATGAAATGTTCCGATTAGACATAGCACATGGAATTAATGTCTACTCTATTTTGAGTCTAATCATATTAGTTATCTTCCATTAGCTATTGATTCAATTAATGACATTTGTAGACTATTTACAAAGCGTTATTTCACCTTGGCCAAGGATTTCTTGAATCAATACTAATCGAGAACAATGAAACATTCTCCCTAATTATTTTAGGGTGATAAACTATATTTTGATCGCATAACTACCTCCATATAATTCATGCTATATCTAATAGCTATCAGTTGATTGACCTGTAATTAAATAGGTCATAATTAGTATCAAGACATAGCAATCCCTTTATAAGATAACTTTGGTGACTTCAAGTCAAATAATCACTTATACAATCATAAAAAATGAGAATTTCATAGACATATAAGCAATGTTTCAAATGAACTTTTCATGTCGAGTCTATTTAGTGAACTTGTTCTCTAATAAGCATCCATACTTTGTTTAAGTATCTTCACATTTTAGCTTATGAGATCGATTACTTCCTTTATAAGAAAAAACATAACGTATGTTAGTCTTTTTGTATTCTATTAATGTTCAATCTTAATATAACAATGATCATAAGCAACTTAAGGATAATACATAAATATAATGTAAATCTCATTATAATTTCATTTGCAATGTACAATTATCCAATTAACTTTATCATATACATCTAAACATATACAAGATAAAGAACGTCCTTAAATAATTGCCTTTAAACTACAACTAAAGCCCTAAATAATAGCATCAATATTTTGTTAATCATTATAGTTTTGTTGTTTATTTGACTTCTTCATTTTCCATTTTAATTTCTGTACTTTGGCAACAATACATTATTTTTTCTCTTGGCATATTTCAATCCCTCCGTCTCTAATCTGATATACTAAAAATTGTCTTTACGATATCAGTTCGGCTTTAAAGTAATGAGCATTATTAACAATGTTATTTCTTGTTGCTTAATCTGTCATCTTCAGTTTTGTACCTTTGGCGACCAAAATAAAAAATTCCACCTCCTATGATAAATCAAATTTTGATATTTGATTTTGAGACTAGTGAAGTTTGCCATAACTTTCCTAATTTTGAGTAACATTGATTGTGAATGTTACAAGTATTACATTAGAAGCCTAAAAGGGTTTTGTAGCTTAATACTTGAGGTCTATTGGAATAGTTTCTAAGTTGTATCTGTGAGGTGCTTTATGGAATTGCTATTTAAAGGATGGATAGTCTACTCCCATATTTAAGCCTAATAAGAAATAAAAGATTTGTTCTCTGTTACGAGCTCTTTATCAGTTATAAAAGGAGAAATACACGTAATTCTATAAATATGTTATAAATATAAAATTCAAAATGAATTGTAAAGCATGTTATGTTGATAGCTCTGATATAAATTATAGATTCTTGTCATTTAGGCTCTAAGATTAGGTCCTTGAAAAATTGTACGGTGTTATAAAATCAAGGAAAGAAATTAAATACGTGAAAACATAATTTGATCTTTTTAAACAAAAAATGGGAATAGTTTTAGCTTCTTTTCTTATTTTCAAATTTAATATTAGTAACTTATAAAAAATGACAAAAGTGGCTTTGTCTTTTATTTTATTTTATTATATAATTTTAGTATTAACTAAATAAATAAAATCATTTTGAAAATAAATCTTTTGTAAAATTTACATTTACTTAATAAATACATTTGAATTAAAAATATTTTTGCATTTAAATTTTAAATTTTCAAAAACAAATTATTTATGAAATTAATGTATTCTAATATTAAAATATTAATTCTAATAACATTAATTTTAAAAATTGAAATATATTTTAATGAACAAGTGTTGGTATAAAATAAAATTGTGCAAATATCTTAGTTATTTAATTACTTAGTTTTAAATAAAATTTATGAGTTTATTATTGATATTTATTTATGAGTTGTATGAAAAGATCAAAATAAAATTGATTATGTAATTAATTTATAAAATTAATTTGTTTCTAACTTTTATTCAATCCTTTATTATTACTGATAATAAATACTTTTTTAAATTTCAATTAAAATAAAATATAACTAAAAATTAAAATTAAAATTAATTGAACCGAATTTGTCATCCTCAATTGTAACTTATAGTAAAACAAACAGTTTGGTGACCCCTAAAAAAAGGGGGTATTTTTGTAGATTTTGTAACGCCTTGGCGGCATGGCCGAGTGGTAAGGTGGGGGACTGCAAATCCTTTTTTCCCAGTTCAAATCCGAGTGTCGCCTGATCAACAAAACAAACAAAAGACGTGAAACACTTTATTGCCATTTTGTCGATAGAAATTGTCGAATTTGTCCCCAACAGAAAACAGAAACACGTGGAGAAAAAGGACTCTTGATACTTCCTTGATTTAAAACATCTGCAAGTTCTATCATCTAAATTGCTGTAATTAAACTAGAAACCTTTCCATTAGCCAGTTTAATCCAATTAGTTCAATAACATAAGGTTAAAATATGTCAAAACATGGTACTAAAGAAATACTTTTTCCAAAATAATTTACATAAAAACTGTCTCTTAATTTGTACTTAAAACGAAAAATAGGGTCAGCCCACGTTTATATGAGCAAGAAGACAGGATTAACTTATTAAATGTTATTTGAGGAGATCAATGGTTTGAAAGGTTAGGTGTAAGAAAAATGAAAATAAATAGTCAAGAAATGACTATAATGTGTATCAATCCCATCCGTGTCATTTCTGGGATATCTTTCTCAAGCCACTTTTAAAAGGTTACGTATAAGAAAAATGAAAATAAATAGTCAAGAAATGACTATAATATGTATCAATCCCATCCTTGTCATTTCTGGGATATCTTTCTCAACCCACTTTTTCAAGGTTAGGTATAAGAAAATGAAAATAAATAGTCACGAAATAATCTGCAAGTTTTACTATAGTATGTGTTTGTCCCACCTTTAGACGTGGCTGTCATTTCTGGTGTATTTTTCTCAAGCCACTTTCTTTGTTGTTTGTCTTCTTCTTCATCGCCTCTGTTACTTATTATAGGTCACGATTGGAGCAGTGACGTGGAACTCAGAGACACGAGTAGCTCATCTACGAAAGTGATGCATACAATTCCTCTTGGTAGACACAGGACCCATCTAATGACTTTGAGTTGCAATACTGTTAAAGAGTAATTACAATTTTAAAATTATTTATATAAGACATTAATTCAAATTCAAATGTAATTTAATTATTTGATCAATTATATTTTTATAAAAGAGAAAATTAGTTTTTCCAAATATTCTTTAATTAGTCGAATTAAATAATTTAATTTATAATTTTTAAGAATTATAAACAGGATCTAATTTTTGAAATTTTGTTTTTAGAAAAATTTTCTGTTATAGTAAGAACACACCTATTTCTACTTATACTGGCACATATGAAATGTGTTATCATCAGGTTAGTGCAATTATTCCATATGTGATTTTTGTCTGAAAAAAAATCTAATATTTATGCTAAATGACCATTACGTTATTTATGCTAAATGACCATTACGTTAAACTACGTATTTTGTATCGAAGTACATGTATTGTGTTCATATATGTGTGCCAAGCTTAATATTTTCAATTTCTCAATACATATTTTACATTAAAATTTCATTTGAGTATTATAATTGGTATTCAGATTTGTCTAACAAATGATGATTGCAAATTTACATGACCTTTTGATTTAGTAGGCAATTAAAATATAATTATGCACTCTATGTATGTTTGACAGAACATTAATGTTCCTGTATAATATTCCTTTCTTACTATAAAAACTAAGTGTTTCAATTATGATTATTATATCAAAAAATATTATTGTTTAACTCAATAAGAGTGAAAAATAAAAAAGAAATTATTATGAAATTTAGAGCATAAAAATCCAATATGCACCAGAGGAGAAAGAGTCTCTAGAACCATTGATCATAACTATAGATGTTCATGCGGAAGGCAATACGGCTTATCACAAAAAGGATCGTGATACTTATAAAATAAGAATAATTCGTTGGCTCATATTACGTTACTAAACAGCAACCTTATAATGCATGAGTTTCAACAATATTAAAAATGTTAAATATATGTTGTAAGTATTAGTTGCATATTTTTTAGGTACCTCAATGACTAAAATGAGATCAATCACTATCAATTTTGACATATATAAGAAGTGACCTGATCATATATTGAAAAAGTATTTGAGGCACTTATTAAACATGATAAGTGAGTAACAAGACATTAGTCATAAGTTATCATATGAGCAGCAAGTGTAAGCTATCATCTGTTTGCCACCCTAGAGTTAGGAGCATATAAAGATGTATCTTACTTATAATAAGAAGCATGAAGACAATGGAAAATGCTATAAGGTATCCTATATTCGAAAAGGAGCATCTTAAATCTTTCAAGGTGTCTTATGAGATATATGCAGTTGGTCCTAACTTACATAGAGAGATGAATAGGAAGCGTAAGTATCATGGAAGGACCAGATGGAAAAAGGGTAACAAAAATACCCATTATACTCAGGATTATAAAAACGTAAAGTGCAATCAACATGGAAAAGGAAAATTTCCTTTTAAAAAGTAGAATAAAAAGAGCTAAATGCTTTAATTATGGCAATAAAGGTCACGTCGCTCATAATTGTAGCGAGACTGAAAAGGTATAATCTTATTGTACAGACATTTACTATGTGAATGTGTCTTATTCTTTTTTTTAATGAAATCACATCCTATGAATCTCAGACTCAGGAGCAAACAATCATATAGCAAAAGATAGGGATGCCTTCATAGATTCTAGAAAACCTCATATGAAACATGATGGATTTATATAAAAGACAACTTAAGAGTTGCTATACAAGAGATTAAAATATGAAAATTAGACACGCCTGATGGTCAATCCCTAATCTTACATGAAATATTATTTGATCCTAAGATTTGACATAATCTCACTTTCATATTGGTATTAATTTGATTTTTATGTAAATTTCCACATTGGTGGCATTGATTATATCTTAGAACTATTTATTATGGTCATATATTTATATTGGATGATTTTATTGTTTTGGATATTATTTATTCAAATAATAATATAAGTTATTCCCTGTTTATATCATCTAATAATTCTAATGATGATGCAATTTTATGGCATGCTAGGCTATGTTCAATTGCTCAAAATCAAATAAGTTAATTAGCTGAAGAATGCCTCTTAGGTGATTTACATCAAAATTTTAACTATTTATAGATCCATATCGTAAAATGGAAAGAAAGCCATCTAGAAAGAGAACATGAGCTTCCTATTAATTATCGTTGATTCATTTTGACATCTGTTGTCTAATGAAAGTAAGGGCAAGGGCTATATATTTCATAACTTTTATAAATGTCTATAATCACTATGGTCACATCTATTTGATTTCTCACAAATCAGAAGCAATAAATCATTTTATAAAGTATATGGATTTGATACATAATTAATTAGACAAGAAAATAAAAGAATTAAGAATTGATTAAGGATAAAAATACTTGTCTGATAAGTTCAAGATGTTATAAAATAAAAAAGATTAAAAAGATAATTAACTATTTCTAAAACCCCATAATAGAAAGGCATCACAGAGAGACAAGAATGCTAATAGAAATGGTTAAGTCCGTAATGACATAAGCAAATTTACCAATCACTTGTTAGAGTGATGCATTGCTTACAACCACTTATGTACTTAATTGAGTGCCCGAAAATTAGTTACAAACACTCCATATAGATTATAGACAGATAGAAAACATGACATGAAAAGTTTAAGACTATGAAGGTGTGCTACCTTCATTGGGGGCCTTTCTCCTAGATATAGGAAACTAGGCCTAAGAGAGAAGGAAAGTATCTTTATTAGATGATCTGAACAATCAGTATGATATATGTTCATAAGTGAACAATGTAATAAAGGGGTAATAAAATTTGAATAAGGAGATGTCACTTTTTTAGAAAATGACTTTCCAAAGTAAAGTGAAATAGGAAATTACCTATATTGACACAAAACTCTTAATTATAATAATTTTATTATAGGCAATTATAATGAGAGACTTTATCTAAATAGGAGTAATCTAGAACTTAAAGAATCAACTCAAATTTGACTTAGTTTATAACCATCTTAAAGTTTACACTATATTTTATTCGAATGTGAGTAATTAAGACATTTATGAATCTTTTCTTATTAACCTCTTTGATGTAAAAGTACTTATGGAATAATTCCCCAACATTGTTTTAAAATAATAAAGGAAATTCATATAATTATCCCATAAGAAGAGGATGAGAGAAGGAATGTATATGAGATTCTTACCAGTCCTATTAAATAAGAATAGATTAAAGTAATGAAAGAATAAATGACTTCTTTAAGCTTAAATCAAGTATGAGGCCTATTTAATCTCCCTAATAGGAATAAAGCTATTAGGAAAAAATGGATTGTTGCAATAAAATGAAAGGCTTATGGCAATATTAAAAGATATAAGGTAGCCTCCTAGCTAAAGGATATACATAATAGGAAGGAATTTATTATAACAAGACATTTTTACCTTTATGAGATTTGCTTCAATTCATCTAATCCTAGCTATAATAGCTAGTTTGGCTTTAAATTATATCAAGCATATGTAAAGATTAATTTTCTAAATGGATAACTAGAAGAAGAAATCTAGATAAAATAACTTGTAAGTTTCATTGAGATTAGCCAAGCCAAGAATATAAAGCGTTTTGTTTATCAAAATTGATTCATGATTTAAAGCATTTATCGAGGTAGTGATACATTCATTTTTATAACATAATTTTCCATTATGAATGATAAAGAGCACTTTGTATCTATTAATATGTGGATATATTTTGATTGCTTGTAATGATTGTGAGTTTTGTTAAGCAAATCAAAGACTAGCTGTCATTCGAATTTGAGATAAAAGACATAGGTGAAGTTGTATATATTCTTATAATCAAGATATTAAAAGATCGTTCAAAAAGATTGTTGTCACTTTCATACATGACCTTTTTTGAAAAGATCTTATAATGATTATGTCTATAAGATTACAAACTAATTGATAATCCTATTAATAGAGGGGAAGATCTCAAGTAAGAAGTTTTGCCTATTAATACTATAAGAAAGGGAACAAATGAAAAAGTTCTCTCTTACAATGCAATTAGAGGTCTTAAGTATGCTATGATGTGCACAAGGCCAAATATTTGTTATGTTATTGGAACGATGAGCATATATTAGTCAAATATAGGATACTAGAAAGCAGCAAAGGAAATATTGAGGTATATGAAAGATACTCTTAATTATGCATTGTGTTATCAGCAACCTACATATACAAGGATATACATCTGCAAATTGGGGAAGAGATCCAAATGAGAGAAAATTTACCTCTAAATTTGTTTTATTACTCTATAATAGTGTGATGTTATATATAAGTAATGTTGCATTATCTATAGTAGAAGTTGAATTTATGGGATTTTTAGTAGAAATATAGGAAGTTGTGTTGCTTAGACGATTCTTAGTTAATTTTGAGTCAATAAAATTGAGGTTGATCTAACAATACTCAATAACAATTGCTTATATTAAAGCCTCTAAATTTCATTATAAAATTAAACATATCGACGCGAGATACAACTAAGTGAAAGATATAATTTCACAAGGTGAAGTGAGCATGAAGTATATATTTACACGAGATATAGTGCAGACCCAATAACAAAACCAATTTTCTAATATACATATATTAAACATGTGAAGTCACTAGTATTACATAGATATGGAAATGTAATTAATAAACATTTCTCCATAGATATTGTCATTTTTTAAGGCAAATATGTGCTAACATTGTTTATTAAACGATAAGTTATGTAATACATGATTATGATATTTAGTTTATATGGCACATTTTATGTATAATCACAGAGATGTCAAATAGATAAAACATTGATCATCTCACATAGATAATCACCTTTGGTATTTGTGATGATTGAAGATAAAGTAGGTTTTAAGTTTATTAACAAGGTGATACTTAAGAGCAATAGCTACAAACTTATGCCATGAATTTTAACTTTGATAACAAGTAGAAAGAGAAATTAGTTTAAAGTGACCAAATTGTTACTATATCTACTATAAATTGTTGGATGAGAGTTTAGAAAGATGAATTTAAGAGTAGACTAGTAAACTTAGACTAAATAGTAAATATGTTTGAACTAACATATGTATGATATTGCAATAATGAAAGACATATGGTTTAAATAAAAGGAGTTAATACTATAGTAGATGACTATTACCATATGTGCAAAAATGACCATGAAAAGAGATTAATGTAATCATAAGATCTCAACTTATATTGTGTGAGATCCTATTTGTTGAAAGAGCCTCGTAATAAACCTTATAAATCTTGTCTAATTTTTAAGAATTAAATTTAAAATTTACTAATTTAGAATATCACCAAAAGATATTGTTTGATACAATCTGAAGATACAATTCTAAAAAAAATCAATTATAGAGAATTTGGAATAGAGGAATAACATTTTGATCGGTAATTCAAATTAGAAAAATTGTATTCATTTTTAAGTAAGAGAATTAAACATATTTATAAAACGATAAAGTAAATGACATCAAATAAGATTAAAATCCAAGATATGACCTAGGTTACAACATACTAATTTACCCAATGATTTATTCATTTATCAAAATGTCTTCTATTCTTAATAGATGTATGAAAATGAACACTCATCGTATGTTAGTAACATGAGTGTCTTAAGTATTAGAAATTGCATAATTCTAATTAAAAAAACTCATTATATAGGAGATAATAGACATAGGACACAACTAATAAGTTTAAGTTGAAAATTTGAAATTACCCACATAAGATATTAATTCAAATTCAAATGTAATTTTATTATTTGATCAATTAGATTTTTGCAAGAGAGAAAAAAGAATTTCTTTCAAGTTTTTTTCAAGGGATGAAATTTAATCACTATCCAAGTGATATGATTAAAGATGTATATCGAAGTCGATCTTATAATCTGTGTTTAGATTTCCCCCACCTCTTATATTTCCAGAATTCATGACAATAAAACCTTCTTTCTTAATCTTAAAAGTATAGCATAAGCTTTTCTCTGGAGTCAGTGGGGTGTTTAAGAAACAATTAATTTAATAAAGATTACAAACAAAACATATATAGTAAAATGACTCATTCATAAAAATACAACTTAAGCTTACGGAAAAGAACATGTATATCATGATAATGTAACTTTTTTATAGCTCTCAATAAGTATATAATATTAAGGACGAACGGGATGACAAACATAGAAATTCATCATGTCGTTCAAATGATCCAACGGTTATTTTTTGTCGATATTTATTTCTCTCTCAACCAGACGTGATTTCTTTTTTTAATTCTTATTCTTACTCACGCCTGTGACCGCTAAGTCACATAGTCATAGGCGTGATTTATTTTAAGTTATTAATTCATTAGGATGTTATTTTTTGTTTTTTTACTGAATACTTTTTCATCATATAATTTAAATATACTTATACTTAAATAATAGTTAAAGAATTAATTTTTATATAATTAATAGTTAATATAATATAATCGATTAATTATATAATATATATAATAATGTTATTATACATATTTAGTATAAAATAATGAATAATAAGAAACAGTTAATATTATTCGTACTATTTAAATATAATTAAATCATGTTAAATAATTAATTTTGATATAATTAATGGATA
>JANSVB020000035.1:972232-983593 GCA_025504935.2 Erythroxylum haughtii
ATATTACTTACCACACCACTATTCCTCCGTCTCTTGATCCCAACCCTACCTTTTTCACTCAAGAAAACAGATTTTTTCATTGACGACAAGCTATGTTTGATGAGTTCAAAGCTCTCTGTCACATCAATATTTGGCTCCTTATTCCTCCTCCTCGAGGTGCAAATATTGTTGGTCGTAAATGGGTATTTCGTACAAAGATTCATCTTTCAAAGTGATTATGGTATGAAGCCTTTTCAAATTCTATTTGTCTCATCAACCTTTTACCATCATCTAGCTTACATATCATATCTCCCCATGAATTGTTGTTCAATTTGTCTCCTAATCTTAATCATCTTCCAGTATTTGGCTGTACATGTTATCCTTTCCTTGCTCACACTCGACCTGATAAATTCACAACAAAATCTATTTCATATGTATTCCTCGGTTACTCTTCCAATTAGAAAGGAAACAAATGTTTTGATTCCTCCACCCATAAAATTTATATTTCCCGACATGTTGGAATACTTGAACATTAGTTTTCTAAATTCCTACCACTCTTCTCTTCCTCCTCTCCTATTGCACTATCCTTACCATTAAAACTTCAACTCTTATCTACCCCTCCTATATTGTCTATTTCTTCCCCTACTTCAGTCCTGAATAATTTTGCGTGGCCTATGTCTTCTATACCTTCTTCCCTACCTATTCCCCCTATTCCTCCATCATTATCTTCATCTTCTTATCCAAGGGTCTCTAGCGCTTGGAATTAAACTAGAACTTTAAAATCCTTGTTTAACCATATTACTTACCACACCACTATTCCTATGTCTCTTATTCCCGACCCTACCTCTTTCACTCAAGCAAACAAATTTTTCGTCGACGAGAAGTCATGTTTGATGAGTTTAAAGCTCTCTTTCACAACAACACTTGGTTTCTTATTCCTCCTCCTTGAGGTGCAAATATTGTTGGCTGTAAGTGGGCATTTTGTACAAAGATTCATCCTAATGGTTCCCCATATTGCTATAAATCCCACCTGGTTGCCAAAGACTATCATCAATCACCTGGTCTTAATTACACTGACACATTCAGTCTTGTTGTCAAACTAACCATAATTTTTCTTATTCTTACACTTGCCTTAGCTAAAAAATAGTCCATTCGTCAGCTTAATGTTAACAATTCTTTCCTTCAAAGCACCTTACAAGAACTTGTTTTTATATAATAACTACTTGGTTTTGCTGATCCTCATCATCTTTATTATGTAGTCACCTATATAAAGCTCTTTATGGTCTTAAGCAAGCTCTCCTAACTTGATTTACTGCTTAAGTTATAAATTTTCTCACCTTTGTTTCACTCTACATCAACTTACACCACCTTTCTCCTTGTTTATGTGGATGATATTTTGATCACTGGTTCTTCGCAACAATTTATTCAAACCATCATTAATGCTCTTCACTCTGCATTCACTATAAAAGATTTAGGCGCTCTTCACTACTTCCTTAGCATCTTTTTAGTTCTAATTACATTAAATAACCTTATCTAATATCAAGTTATCTTAGTTTAGATAACATCATATCCTATCTTACCATTTAGTTTAGGTTGAATAAATTACAAATTGATTAATCTTATCTTAGTTAGTGCTATAAATATAACATACATTCTACAACAATTTACTTAAGAAAATTAATAAACACTTTGCTTTCAATTTCTCAATTTTTTTTTATGATATCAGAGCCTACTTGATCTATGTCTCAATTTTATTTACTTATTTTTTCAGCCACTCCATCTCACTGAGCTTCATGCATGTGTTTCATAGTCGCACCATCACATCTCCACTTCACCGACTATTATGGAAGTTCCTTTAGTAATCTTCACAAACACCAACAACACCTACTTCTTACCAACTTGAATCATAGTATATATTTTGCACTACATTGAAGCTTAAATCTACTTCTGATGTTCCCGGCCACCAGAGCAACATATGCTTTCTCCAACTTCTTTGAACATACCATCATGGAAAGCCACACTCTATAGCCCCATCTCATGGATTTTCCAACCACAAAACATACAAAAATCTCCTTCAAACCACATTGATCATCCAATTTTCAACCCACCCTTTCCATCACTTTCAACCGCCTTGCATATGACTATAAGCTTGCCAACGCTCCAAAACAAAGACCAAAATAAACATATCTCTAGGGAGAAACTTTCATTTTCAAAGCTTATAATAGTTTTAGCCTTATAATAATTTTTTTGGCCCTACTACACTACCATACCAATTGTATATGTTATTATACTATACTAGCCATATACGCTATACTACTATACCAACTATATTTACTACATTATTATACCAGCCATAAACACAGTTTTACTACACTATTATCGACAAAATATCACAATGCAGACTATTAATTAATACAACTCTTGACAACAATAACAACATTATTAGGCGAAATCAATTCAAAGTCATACTATTTACTTGTGACTTAATCATGTATATTGATGGATCATTTACCAAAAAAAAAAGAGTATATTGATGGATCCATCACTCCACCGCTTAAGTACTATGAATTAACCCATGACACTTTGTCTCTTTCAATAAAATTCCTAGAATGGAAAAAAATAAATAAATTTCACCAAAACATTGGGTTCTATACTCCCTTCCTGAAGTTACATTTAATTTAGATTGAATCAATTACAAATTAATTCAACTTATCTCCATTAGTGTTATAAATAAAGCATATATTGTAAAACAATTTATTTAAGAAAATCAATACAATACGCTACTTTCAGTTTCTCAACTTTATTATTATTATATAAAAAGACACAAAACGTTAACACATGAAAATTCAAGACGGCTAAACAAGTTTTTAGCCAATGAATTATTCCTCCAAATTAATGTCTTTTGCTTTGTTTTCTAATTTCGTGGGCATAGATTATTCTAGAGGTCCCATCCAATTAAGAAAATATGTTCTGTTTGAAAATAAGGTTGAGTTTAGCTCATGGACTGGGAAAAGGAAATGATTCCAATGCATTTCAGGGCCAACTGTGCTAAAAAAAAATATTTTAGAAAAAAGTAAAAAGTTAGAAGAGAAAAGAAAAAGGAAGCGTGAATGAGCAAGAAAAATAACCATGGTAATGTTCATTAACCAAAGTGAGGCTCCCAAGTCCCATCCCATCACATCACCAAGTATGCATCAAAGCTCCCAAGAATATATGGCAAATAACTATCAACGGACCAAGTGGATTGCCGTCGTAATCACCAAAAATCACTCGCAAATAGTCCACAATCCTTCCTCATCGTTTTGTTTTCCACGATAATTACCTAAAATTTTCTAATTGCTTTTGATGGAGCCTGTGTTGTGACACGTAGGTAACTTGTTTGAGTTAATAGCTGGTAGTAAACTGCGGGTCTGTAGAAGGGTTTAACCTCACAAAGCATGTACAAATTGGATTCAAGTCTCTAAAGATGTTCATCTTTTGTGCTGTTTTACGAGCTGAATTATTCTCCGCACGTATAAACATGTACGCATATTGCAGTTCAAATAGTTGCAACTTACATGATGAATGAAGAGATAACAGAAGGGGCAACCCAAGTATGACATACAAAGCATTGGCTTCAGGCGCATAAAATGGCAAATGGGTATGATATGGCATGTAACGCTTGACTACCATTACCATTACCATAAATAAATAACCAGATTTCACCTACCGTTGACCAACTTTATAAATATGAAGCTCAAGGTTATTGACTTATTGCAATTGCGTAATAGCCTAATTAATAATTTATTTATTTATATACTTCTCCTGTTTACTTATTTATGGAAACTTACAAGGAAATATAACAGACTAAATTAATTAGCTTCTTTTTTTTACTTACTAGAAGGACGTTGACATAAAAATGTGTTACCAAGTTGGAAAAATGTAAAAAGTAGTCTACCAAATGAAGTGGGAGAGGTGTGACAGTCTTCTAAGCCCATGTTGTCCTTTTTCTTTTTACATTATTTACCTTACAAATACGAATATGAAAAATTGTTGATGACAATCCAGTTCTTTGTCGTTTAGAGGAGGCAATGGGTCACCATGCAAAATCGGGAACCCAAGAGCCACACCCCAGATGTGTACAACACACAGCATTCTTTACATCTCTCTGGTTGTTTGCTGATTCACCCAGTTTCCCAGGCGTCGCTTTCAGAACCTCCCAAGTGTTAAATAGATAAGAAGAGAACCTGTCTGATAGAGTCTAGTGCCAACCAAAGTGTATAATGTGCAAGCAAAAATAATCGTCATTAAATTTATAATCAGAGAATAAAAATAGGAGAAGGAAGAATAGATGGTGAGTTCCTTAAACCAAACGCATCTATTATTTTGGGTTTAGGTTCGGAGTATAGGTTCGGTGGTAGACTTTTAAGCACAAAGGTAAGCATCTCACCCTCTCAAACCCCATCCACCACCCACCATTTACAAGGTACTCACACACACACCTCTCCTTTTCTCAAGAAAAAGCTTTCCCTTTTCCTTTCCTCCTCCCAGACAGTGCATAGATATGATCATCGCTGATCAAGAAACCACAGTAAGGGAAATCAAACCCAAAAGCAGAAGAATCATGGTTAGTCCTTTGGAGCACTAAAGCTTGAGATAGCTGTATCACACATTCTCCATGCTAGGCTTGTTGGGCAATATATATACAAACCTATTACCTCTCTGATGTTTTATAGCACTGGTTTTGATTTTGTTGCTTGTTTATTACAACTATTTGTGTTTTGTCGGACATAATATTGCAGGGAGGTGGAGGTCCAGAAGATGATGATGGTGATGATGATATTAAAGAAGAGATAAAGTGGCCAATTTGGCTCCGACCACTACTCCAAACAAGCTTCTTTGTTCAATGCAAGCTTCATGCTGATGCTCACAAGAGTGAATGCAATATGTACTGCTTGGATTGCATGAATGGAGCTCTCTGTTCCCTTTGTCTCTCATTTCACAAAGACCACAGAGCCATTCAGGTATCCACAAACTGTGTCAATTTCATTCAGTTATTGAGATTCCCTACTTTGTTCCCTTTGCATAAATCTGTATAGTTGCAGTTTGTCTGGTATAACCCACATGAAATTTTCATTGGTTTTTCACCAATGCCATTTGCCTCTCTTGGTTGGTTGTTGAATCCTAAAACCAGGAACAAAAGGAAAAGAGCAGCAGCCACAGCCCACATGGTTATTACTTGTAATAATAATGATAAAATATATACACACACACATCTAAATGATACGATACATGATTTTTGGCATTGTATAAACATTTCCTAGCTAGTTCCATATTTTTACAAGAATTTATATAATTTGTTGAATTTTATGTTGTATTTAATTTATATCAAATTGGTGGTTATTTAGATAAGGAGGTCGTCATACCATGATGTGATAAGAGTGAATGAGATACAGAAATACTTGGACATAACAGCAATACAGACATACATTATCAACAGCGCAAGAATTGTGTTCTTGAATGAGAGGCCTCAGCCTAGGCCTGGTAAAGGTGTCACCAATACTTGCCAAGTCTGCAGCCGTAGCCTCCTTGATTCCTTCACTTTCTGTTCCCTTGGTTGCAAGGTAATACACGCTATATGTTTCGAAGAAATAAAGTTTGATTTCCTTTCTTAAATAATTATTTCTTTTTTATAATCTTCTCATGTCTCTTAATTTAATTGGTACTTACCTACACATTGTTATTTTGGTTCAGATATAAAAAGGTCAGATTTTATCTAAAGGAAAAGGAAATAAGATTAATTGCTTCCAATCCCCAACTACTCCCTTCTCTCTACTAAACCAACCCCCACCCACCCCCAAAAAAATATATATAAATAAAAAGAAGGAAAATGTACTTTCATTTTTCCGAAGCCCTTGAATGATTGCTGTTCTTTTCTTTTTTGGGGGAGTTCGTTTTACTTGATTATTGTACATACATGGTATTTTTATATAGTATTTGAAATTGAGAGATTCCCATAATTGTTGTGATTTGCAGATAGATGGTACATCGAAGAACTTGAGGAAGAAGAAAATGAGAAAGGAAATGGAGGGCTCGTCATCAGACACAGAAGAATCAATGACCAACATAAGACATGGAAGTAGCAAAAACAGCAAAGTACAAAACTTTACACCCTCAACACCACCACCAACTGCAGTCAATTACAGAACTGGCAGGAGGAGGAAGGGAGTCCCTCATAGATCCCCAATGGGTGGTTTTATCACACAATACTACTAGCTACTACTCAAAACACAAAAGGTTATATATGTACGTGTGTTAGCATACAAATGTTTATAACTAGTCAACGCCCGCGCCTTCGTCTGGCAGGAGGCCGGTGTTGGATATCATCTTGTACATAGAACAAAGGAAATAAGGAGCATAACATACATGGAGACGCAGATGGGAAATTGGTAGGGGTGTAGACATGTAGGGAGTTTGGTTCAGCTTTTCACGTAATGTATCCATATAACTTTTCAACGTGTATATATATTACTAGCTTGTAGGGGAAAAAGGAACCGGTAATAATGTACTGTAAGATTATGATCGGTATTCATATGAATCATTATATTTGGTTTGTATTATTAAAATTTGTCTATTGGGATGGTTTGCCGGTTTCTTGGGAGTTTCATGATGTCACAGCCATGAATTGAATATTACCGAGAAAATAAGAGAGAAGAATAACTTGAATTGAGAGTGGAATTTCTTGTTTTAATGTATTTGTGTACAAACTCCCCACGAGCTATGCAATAAAACAAGCACTGTTTGAATGATATGATCGTGATCACGAACACCGATTGAGTTAAACAAGTGCAGGTATCAACGTAGGGCCCTCGTGCAACGGAGTAAAGTAAGATGAGAGAGTCACGGAAGTGAGCGAGTCCCTGGAACCTCATTTGGTATTTACACGTGGTTTTGTCCTTTCCACCGGTAATACCGGTAAAGAGGTTTTTTTTTTCCATCGGAAAATTATTAGGAAAGTGACGCCGCCCTTTCAAGTTGGCCCAAGATTGCCGTCACTTTCTCGTCCTTCCTATTTCTATATATAGTACATACGCGATGAATGCCACGTGTCCCATTAACATCAATAATTGTACCTGTATTAGTTCTTGGCCGTCCATTTGCGTCAGCTATCTTTTGCGTTGTACTTTGTTGAAAAAACGGTGCAAAAGGAGCACTAGATCAGTGGGGGTGCTTTGTGTAAGAGTAAACTGTTGTGTTAATCAAAATGTATGCTGCTATTAGTTTAATAATTATCTCTCGATGGCCGTCTTTTGGTGGGTTGTGGGGTTGTTGACGGCTAAATAGCCATGCATATGAAACGTTTTTAGTCTACTGTCCTCATCAAAGTTGAGATGTGAAATTTCCGTATACATTCAATTAATGTTTTGGTACAATATTATAGGTTGTTAATAAAAAATAATTATAGAGAAATTAGACATGAATGAATGAGTACTTAAACTCAGAAATGGATAAGCAGCATATAACTAGCTAATGTAAATCGATCTGTTGACAAAATTAATCCGCTAACACTCTCCACAAGCAATTGGCAACTCCATTATACAAAGCTTGTTACGTAGAAACTTGAATCGCGTTGTGGACGGAAATTTGGAGAAAAAGTCACCTCTTTGGTTGGTCCAATAGATGAACTAAACATTAAGATTGTCTAGAGCAATAACAAAGCCATAATCTAGATGTTGAATTAATGCGTTTTGTACATACATGAAGATGAGAGACAGATGGGGCCAAATACTATCACACTAAGGAATAGTCTTTGTTGGACATAAATAATCAAGTTACATGAGCAAATAGTTGATCCATATTAGTAATGACTTTATGTTCACTCACAGCTGAAAAATGTATTATTGTAGGTTGTTTCTTTAACATTCAGGATACCAAGGAATTAATTAAATATATATTATAAACATTCATAGGCCATCGATCATCCACATATCCACCTCAACATCTATCACTAAAGTAATGAAGTTGTAGTTTTGATTTTTTTTTTCCAAAAAAGTCATGACGCAGCTTTGGCTTTTAAATACCGTAGTAGAATTTTAATTCTTTTCCGATGCTCACCATTTGGACTATGTATAAATTGGCATAACTTTTTGACTAAGAATGCTATGTCTGGCCTTCTCATTATCAAGTATTGTAGTGCTCCCACAATTTTGTCTAGACCAATCGTCATTTGATTGGGTGGAACATGAGGACTTAGATAGAACGGGAAAAAGTGCCATAGATGTAAAGGAATCCTTTTCTTAGGTCATACTATCAAAAAATACCACTCGATAGTTTTTTGAGAGAAAATTCTTATTCACAAAAAAAAAAAAGTGTACAAAAGAAAAAGAATATATTAGAAAGCAAATAACCTACTAACAAACCTTACTCTACTACTAACAAACCCTGCTCTGTGGCTATTCTGCCCACAAACTATCTAAATAAGTCTTAGTGCATGGACATCATAAATGCCCAACTTGCTCCGAAGAAGTTGAAACTACAAGTGACCAAGGGACTTAGTGAATAAGTCTGCAGGTTGGACCTTAGTTTGGATATGACTAGTACAGATCATGCCTGCCTAAATGTGCTCTTGGACGAAGTGACAGTCAATCTCAATGTGTTTCGTGGGCTCATGAAACATCGGATTAGCTACAATATGAATGGCCGATAAACTGTCACAAAATAAAACCATCGGGCTTGGATGATCAACTCCTAAAGATGTCAATAAAGCTTTGATCCATAGGAGCTCACTCGTAACAACATCCATAGTCTGATACTTGACCTCAACCAAAAAACATGAAACAGTGAGCTACTTCTTGATCTTCCAAGAGATCAAAGACTGACCAAGTGTGACAAAATAGCCCGTGACAGACCGTTGCGTGATAGGGCAACTTGCCTAATCGGAATCACAAAAAGCTCAGAGTTGCATATCACAAACAACGCAAAGTAGTATCCTTAGACCGGGATTACCCTTAAAGTATCGAACAATGTGTACCGATGCATCTAAGTGCTCCTGGCGTGGTGCCTGGGCAAATTGAGACAAAACAGGCACCACATATGAAATCTCCGGTCTAGTAATCATGAGATAAATCAACCTACCAACAAGTCGACAACACCCACTATCATCCTCAAAAAGTGGGCCCTCGACTAAACCCAATAGGTAGTTTTGCTCTAAGGTGTCTCAGTTGACTTACATATAAGGATGCCCATTTATGATAAAATATCTAGTGTAATGGTGATCTTGCAACCTTAATACCCAGAAAATACGTCAAATTACTGAGGTCTTTGGTGTTGAAACATCGATTAAGATAAGTTTTAAAAGCAAAATAAGCTCTAGAATCACTACCCATCAAAATGATGCTATCCACGTAAACAAGCAGTCCCAAAAAAATAACACCCAGTAATATGTAAATAAGGAATAATCCACTTTAGATTAAACAAATCCATATCTCTTCAGGGCATCACAAAGTTTAATGAACCAATTTCTAGAGGCTTGTTTGAGGCCAGGTAGAGACTTCTGAAGCCTACAAACTTGCCCATCTTGACTACAATCGAACCCTTGAGGTATCTTCATGTAGACCTCCTCATCAAGATCACCGTGAAAGAAAGCGTTGTTCATGTCCATTTGATGAAGCTTCCATCCTCGTGCAACCACAATGAGCGAAATGCTCGAATTGAGAACAATTTTGCAATCGGTACGAATGTCTCATAAAATTCTAAGCCTTCAATCTGTGTGAATCTTTTTGCCAATAACCTTGCTTTATATCACTTGACCGTACCATCTAACTTGTGTTTGACCTTGTATACCCACTTGCAATCAATAGGCCTCTTCCCAGGTGGTAAAACCTCAATTGCCTATGTATAGTTGGCCTTGAGTGCCTTAATCTCACTTGCCATGGCCTCACATCATTGGACATCCTTCATAGCCTCAGCATAATTACGAGGTTCTATGGTCGAATCAATAACTCCTAAAAACGCCTGGTGACTACGAGAAAATTTGTCAAACCTTACAAAATCACTCAATGGATTGATAGAGGAACCTATAGCGAAAATGACAAAATCAACAAATTGGGAATCATGTGACTTTATGTTATAATCTTGGATAATGAATACACTAGAAGAGAAGATTCGACGGAGGGTAGTGTATGTGCCCGCTACAAAGATTCTTTGGGATGATTTGAAGGAGCATTTTTGGTGTTTTCAGAAACACCAAAAATTTCACCAATTGAAAGGTGAAATTTCATCCCTCCGATAATGAGGGATGAGTGTAGCTGAATACTACACAACTCTCAATCTTAAGTGGGATGAATTGGGAAGTTACACAAAAGTCCCGAGTTGTACTTGTAGAGGATGCACGAGAAACGAGGGGAAGCTACATCAATTTTTGTTCGAGTTGGAAAACTTATCTTTTGGAATTGTTCATTTATTTATAAATTCTAAACATGGATCCCCTCCCATCTGTGAATAAAGCTTACGCTTTGGTTGTGAAACAAGAACGTCAATCCCCAGTGGCACACGAGCAAGATGATGGAGTCAAAGTGGTGGCTTTGGCGGCTCAAATCGGATCGAAATTAAATTCTCACTTAAATAATTCTGGAGGACAAAGAACAAAAGGTAATTAAGGAGAAAGGCGATGCTACCTTTGCAATCAACCAAGGCACATAGTTTCGAATTGTTTCGAAGTGGTGGGGTATCCCGAATGGTGGATTAGACCTCGTAGACGTGAGCTCAACCACCTGCAATAAAACTGAGGTGCTGCTCATCAGTCCTCTTGGTCAAGGTCTGGAAATCGAAAGCAAGGAGCGGGCTTGTCTGCGAGCCTAGAGCTGAACTAGTAGGCCAAAAATAAGGCCCGAGCAGAGCTTCAACCTTTCACACAGTGAGGGAACAATCTAAAGGTAGTTTGGGAGTGTCACATCTTTCCAGTGACCAAATTCAAAAGTTACTTGCTCTCTTGGAACGCGAAAATAGTGACAAACTTTATGGTAAGATGCGTAGTGAATTTTTGTGGATTCTCGATAGTGGTGCATCGAACCATATGACAGGAACACTTGAGCTCTGATACTATAAAAAATACCACTCGATAGTTTTTTGAGAGAAAATTCTGATTCACACATAAAAAGTGTAAAAGAGACAAAGACTATATTTGTAACATCCCATCACCGATGGGAAGGGTATATTGGTAAATTGGGACGGGCTAGTTGGTCACATTGCATATTTTGATTTGCTCATTCTTTTGGTCTCTCGATATGGAGAGGAATGAGACATTTTGCACATGCATTCATGGCAATTCCCGGTATTTATTTATGAATATGATGAGATTTGTGAATTCTGAGATAATTATGTTTGAAAATGTGATTTGGGATG
>JANSVB020000035.1:1013438-1027006 GCA_025504935.2 Erythroxylum haughtii
ATGGCAGTAGGTAACTTTACAAAACAACTGTCTAGGGTGGAGGCACTCATTGGACCAATTCCTTAAGGGGAGGAAGAGGTCATATCTCATAATACTCGATTCAAAATGATAGAGGCGCGAATCCGCAGTTGCAATAACAGATGGCAGATAGGCCTAGTTTAAGATCACTGTGTTGAGGAGTGCCATTGCAATGCTAAATGTCGAGTGAGGTGAAAGCTCCACACCATAACTTTCCTCTGTGAAGGTATGTGAACCCAGGGTGTTCGAAGGCGTGCGAGATGCTAAGGTGTTGAAGAATTTCTTGTGGGATGTGGAGTAATACTTTACCGCTACTAGGGTATCCGCTGAGAAGGTCAATGTGACGACCATGTACTTGGATGGGGATGCCAAGCTCTAGTGAAGGACGAGGACCTCTACAGAGATCAGTGTAAGTAGAATTCCCATAGAAACATGGCTTAGATGAAGAAGGAGCTCAAGGATCAGTTCCTTCCTATAAATATTTCTTAGCTCGCAAGGGATGCCTCAAAGAAGGTCAAGCAAGATGGATCAGTAAGAGACTATGTCAAGTCATTTAGTTCTCTAATGCTGGATATTGAAAATATGTCAGATGAGAACAAACTATTCAATTTCTTATATAGGTTACAACCGTGGGCTTAAATAGAGTTACGAAGGCAAAATGTGAAGGACATGGTTGGTGTAATCGTTTCCACTGATGCCTTGGTGGATTTTCAAATAGCAAAAGAATCTTAGGTGAACTCCTCAAATTCTTCCAAGGGCAAAGGCCACTCCCAACAGGAGAATGCTGAGGGGAAAAAGAAGAAAGACTCGAAGAAAGGGGATTTCAAGGGCAATGGCAAGCAAAATGGTGGCTCTAAGAATAGGGAGACATCTTTAAAGAAGGGAAAGGTTGCTTAATACTTGTTAGGCGGTCCGCACTTTGCCAGGGAGTGGCCGAGAAAGGAGAAGTTGAACGCCCTAATTGTTGAAGAAGACAGTGAATCTTTGGATGATGCGGCACTAAATCCGATTGCCTTGCTTAATGCAGTTAGTAGTGAGTTAGTTTCTTTTGATAGACTAATGGAAGTGGGTGTACAGGTTGAGGAGAAAGATGTGACTGCAATGGTAGATATGGGTGAAGTTAGGCATAAAAGTTTCCAAGGGCTTGATGAAAATTAAAACCCCTATGGGAAAGGCACAAGCAGTTGCGACAATTGCTTACAACATTCCAGTCAATATTGGAAGTTGGCGTGCCAAGATGAGCTTCATTATCATACCACTAGAGGATTTCGAGATGATATTGAGGGTCGATTTTCTAAAGGCAGCAAAGGTGGTGTTGTATCTAAATTTGGGAGGTATGATGATAATGAATGATCAAAATCCCTTCTACGTGAATTGTTGTAGGTTCGGTGGTGGAACAACAGATGCTACAACTTCGATAGGACATATGTCGGCCATGAGCATGGCTGAAGAAAGGCATGGAGACCTACCTCGCTGCCATGTGGGAAATCAGCGAAGACCGTTTGATGGAAGTCCCTGATGCAGTTGTAAGTTTGTTGAGGGAGTTTTAGGAGGTGATGTCGAAAGAGTTGTTGAAAACTCTTCTCCCTCTTCGTGAGATAGATGGTAGGATTGAGTTAGTTCTTGGAGCGATCCCATCTACACGTGCCTCATATAGGATGTCCCCGATGGAACTGGCAAAACTTTGGAAGCAACTTGGTGAGTTGTTTGAAGCATGGTTCATCCAACCGTCTAAAGCCCCATACGAAGCCCCGGTATTGTTTCATAAGAAGCAAGATTGTATACTTCAGATGTGTGTGGACTATCAAGTGTTGAATAAGGTAACGATAAAAAACAAGTATCCAGTACCTTTGGTTCAAGATTTGATAGACATGTTGCCAAGGGCTAAGGTGTTCACTAAGTTAGATCTTCGAAGTCTGTATTAACAAGTGCGGATAGTTGAGGGTGATGAGTAGAAGACAATGTGCATAACTCGATATAAATCTTACAAATTTTTAGTTATGCCGTTTGGATTAACTAACGCCCTGCTATATTTTGCAACATTATGAATGATGTGTTGTATGACTTTCTGGACGAGTTTGTTATGGTTTACTTAGACGAAATCGTGGTTTATAACACTAACATGGCAGAACATATGGAACACTTAAGGTGGGTATTCGAAAGATTGAGGCAGCACAAGCTCTACGTGAAGATGGAGAAGTGTGAGTTTGCTCAGTTGGAGATCAGATTCTTGGGTCACGTGGTGAGCAAGGGTTAGACCAGGATGGATCCGAGAAATGTGAAAGAGATAGTTGAGTAGTAGGCTCCCACGACAATATGAGAATTTCAGAGTTTTCTTGGCCTGGAGAACTACTATAGGCGGTTCATTGTGAGATACTCGAAGGAAGCAGCGCTATTGACGGACTTGCTAAAGAAGAAGCAAGAGTGGTGTTGGTCGAGTGCATGTGAGGAGGCATTCGAGAAACTTAAAGCCACTATCTCAACTGAATCTGTGCTAAAGCTGTCCGTGTTCGATCTTCCATTTGAGGTACATGCTGATACTTTAGATAAAGCCATTGATGGAGTTCTTGTACAGGAGAGTCATCCGTTAGCATTTGAGAGTCAAAAGCTCAATGGTGCAGAGCAACATTACTCGACGCATGAAAGGAGATACATGCGGTGGTACATTGCCTTGAGACATGGCGAGTATATTTACTGGGAACCAAGTTCGTTGTTTGAATGAATAATGTTGCTAACACATTTTTCAGGACCTAAAAGAAGTTGTCCGTAAAACCCCCCGGTGGTTGGAGTTTCTTGCAGAATATGACTTTATGTGGGAGTATAAACCGAGGAGGCATAACAACATGGTGGATGCCTTGAATAGGAAGGAGGTATTTGTGGCCCTTTATTCAGTCACGAGGTGGAGTCCAACATGTTGGAGCAAATTAAGGCAGCAGCTCCATTGGACACCATATATTGTAAGTTGATTTCTTAAGTCAAGGAAGGTGTTGTATGCAGGCTTTAGCTCGACAATGATGAGCTTTTGATAACTAAGAGTAGTCAAGTGCATGTACTGAGCTTTGGTGGATTGCAGAAACAGTTGTTAAAGGAGATGCATGACTCACAGTAGGCTGGTCACCCAAGAGTCCAACAGATGCTAGCGCTCCTTTCTCGTTCCTATTTTGGCCGAAAATGGAGAATGACATCGAATGTTACGTTAAGACATGCTTTATTTGTTAGTTGGATAAGCCGAAGAAAAAGAAAGAAGCCGATTTTCTACAGCCCTTATCCATCCCCGAGAGATCGTGGATGTCGGTTTCAATGGATTTCATTAATGGGTTTCCAAAGGTGGACAACATGACATTAATCATGGTGGTCGTTGATAGATTCTCCAAGTATGCAATCTTTGTGTCAACTAAATTACGATGTGGTCCCATGGACGGATAAGGTTGGTAATTCTTCATACCTCCGGTAAACCCATTTCTTCCTCAATCAAGTACACAATTACCTTATACCTCGTAGAAAAGCACAACTAGTAATAACTAATAACAATATTGGTTAGTCAATACAACAATGTGATGGTCAATTGTGCATTCAAGCACACGACTTTACCCATGGAGCTTAAAGTACGTAGACTCTCAACTAGTTGACGTTAATGAGGCGTATGAAGGCTAAACGCAAGCAATTAATGGCAAGTTCCTAGATTCGTTAAAAACAGGTATATAAGAGTTTTTTTACAACGATTTGTTCGCAAGAGGTACATCGAGAAGGGGCTTGGAAATTGGAATCCACTCTTATATTATCGATCACTACTTATATAGCGTGAGAACCATTTCGTATGAGGTGGTCAGGAGTAAACCAGTATCCTTCCTTCCTCAGAAGATGGGGTAGACAGATGCCAGTGCTTTGACAAGATGAATACGAAACCAGTAGTATCTTGTACTCTCCGATGCATATGTAGATGAACTATATTCTGTATTAGTCTCTGGTGGAGTGGAATGATCCAACAGAGCTTTAACATGGAAAAAAAGGCATTTATATTTGTTAAAACAAGTCGGGTTTGGTGTAACGTCGTGGCTGCCACACATTACATAGTATAATTAAGATGCAAGTTGAAGCTGAAGATTTTTATTAGTTTTATTTTTTGGATTATAGATTTATCTAATTTGGAATGGTAATTAACAACTAGCAAACAGTGCTTTGATATATAATTGTCCAGAGAAATAAAAGTTTTTAATTGATAATTAAATGTAAAAATAAGTAAATATTTCGCCTCTTCTTTTTGGATAAGAAATCATGAGGGAGGTAAGGTTGATGCGACCCTTTGCGTTTTGTATTCAAGTTAAGTAAGCCATAATAGATATTTACAAATTTATCCTTTTTGAAGCCTCGCGATCACTATTTTTTGTATTCTTTATTGAAGCAAAACTTGTGTCTTAAAATTAAATTAAACTAAATCAATTTAAATAAATAATCTTAAATTTTTATTAAAAATTAAAAATTACTTTTAAAAGAACAATAATTTAATAGTTATATATAAAAAGAGGCAAGCAATTTAATCATATTTCTATAATGTTTTTTAAAAATAGTATAATTTAAATAGATTGCTAAAATTTAGATACTATTGTTGACAAAAAAGTGACTTACTTACAAAAATTCAATGAATGATTTGAGTTATGTATGTCACCCCACCACTAATGGTTTTCAGTAACATTTCAACCTTTGTCAACATGGGCCATGGCATTACTTTTGACTGATGAAGAAAACATACTAAAATTTCTATTTTCCTGGAAAATAATTAATAAAATTTCAGAGAATTGGCAATCTTTTGCTTCTATCACTCATTAAAAAGAAAAAAAAACCAATTCAAAAAGGGGTAAATAAATATATCACAGTGCCACGTCTGTGCATTCTGCAACCGGGAGTCTGTTTTGCTGAAAAGCTGAGTGGTCGGCTACGCCTGGTAGATAGAATCCTCTGAAAAGGCGCCACAAATTCTTTAACAGAAAACCAAAAAATGAAAAAAGAAAAGATAAAGCACACTAACACTTGCCAAGCTTGCTCATGCTCATGGGCAGTTCTGTAATTTTAACACCACGATGCTGTAGAAGAAAGATTGTTGCTTTTTATATCTTACGAGAGAAGGACAAGAGAGAGATGGAGACTCACAACTCACTTTTGTGTTTGTGACTTGAGTGTGGCCACTCTGGAGACAGGAACACCAAACCCAAATAATTTGGTTCTGTTTTTTTTCCTTTTTCCTTTGTGTAAATTTTCAATCTTCTTCTTCTCCTCTTCCTGTTGTTGCCTCAACCAGTTGTACTTTTTGTCTAGGCGGCAATGTCTCTCTGATCTGACAAGAACACCCCAACTTTACGTTGTTTTGCAATGTCATCTGTTTAGCATTTTAGACGCATTCAACGGTTTGTACGCTTAAGTCCTTACATTTTCAACTTCTTTTTTGGTTCGGCTTCTACATCCTCATCAATTACTGCAACGGCAAAATGTCTGCCAAAACCAAGTGAGTGTACAGAACTCACACTGTTTGTCTCTTTCCTCTTACATATGCGAATCTGATTGAACTGTTTTTCTTTTTTCTTTTTTGCTTGAACGTTTTCGTGGGTCTTGCAGAATTTGGAGCTTTTATTTAAAGTTTGAATTTTTTTTCTATGGCTGAGATATGGAAGTTGGATCTGCTCTTTGCAAAGGGTTTTTGTTTACTTGGTATTTAATTGTTCGACCACAAACACTTTTATCCGGTTTTCTCCCATCAAAAGCCTTCCTTTTCGACCTTGAACTCAAAAAAAGCAATCGTAAACGTGTAAATTGTTGATCACAGAATGGGTTTTAGAGTGATATTCTTTTGACTTTATGTTCGTTTTGAGACTTTCTTCTCTATTCGGATCTGAATTTGTAATCATTTCTACTGCAAAATTTCAAAATTTGATATCCACATCTGTATATGTATGCTATTAGAAGAATTTAAGGTAATTTGTGTAGATAGTACTGCCCTAATTTCACAGCGATGGCACATTTGGTGCAGATCCATATTTGTTGATGTTTGTTTAATTTGATGTCATGGGTGATGGCGATATCAAATGCATTGTGTGTCTAACATATTACTCTTTCAGTTGCAATATAGTAAAGATACTGTGATAATTGAACAGATCTGGTTTATCTGAGACTCCTAAAGCTTCCCCCGCAAAACCGAAAGTGAGCAAAGTTAGAGTGGCTAAAGCAGAGCCTGATTCACCTTCTCCCTTGCAAAGTTCACGCCTTTCAATAGATCGTTCTCCTCGATCTATTAACTCAAAGCCCACCACTGATCGAAGGTCACCAAAGATTGGTACACCACCAGAAGTAAGTGTATCCCATTGTGAATTAAAATGTCATTGGTTTCCACCTTCAACATTGTGATGCCTTTTTAGTGCTGCTTGTGGCTATGAATTTGAAAGTTCACATGAGTTTGGATAGTGGAAAGAACAAGTCACTAGGATTCTTATGTTGCACATGGATGAATGATTCATTGCTTGGTGCAATAATAGACTCATTAGCTCACAACTTGATCTTGAGCTGTCAGTTCTTGTAGAAATGCATAAGCTAGAACTCTCTGAAGCTGTATTTGAGAACCTGTTCCCAGTGGAATCATAACCGTGTAGTGATCTTCATTACTGTGAATTAGTTTGGTGTAACTGTCCAAATTCTGCTTCGCTAAACATGTCTTCACTGTTGAATATAGCTAATTAATTTCTTGAAGATAGTGCATTTGTTTTTTTTTTTTAAATGGAGAAAACATCACAATATTTCTGGATACTTAAACGTGAGTTTATTTTCCAAGTTTTCTATACTGAAATAGGTAAATTTGAATCTTATATCTCATCTGATACTTATTGGTCAATTTGGTTCTCAGAAACCACAGACACGTGTGACAAGGGGGGCAGAATTACAAGCGCAATTGAATGCTGCTCAGGAAGATTTAAAGAAAGCAAAGGAGCAAATATCATTGATTGAGAAAGAGAAGGCACAATCCATTGATGAACTGAAACAAGCACAAAAGGCAGCTGAGGAGGCAAATGAGAAGCTTCAAGAAGCTTTGGTGGCTCAAAAGCGAGCTGAGGAGGATTCTGAGATTGAGAAATTCCGAGCTGTTGAGTTGGAACAGGCTGGAATTGAGGCTGCCCAGAAGAAGGAAGAGGAATGGCAGAAAGAGCTTGAAGCAGTCAGAAATCAACATGCTCTGGATGTGGCTGCCCTTCTCTCTGCTACGCAAGAGCTTCAAAGGGTAAAGCAAGAATTGGCCAAGATTACAGATGCAAAAAACCAGGCACTGAGCCATGCTGATGATGCTACTAAGATTGCTGAGATTCATGCAGAGAAAGCAGAGATTCTTACTGCAGAATTGGTGCGTTTGAAAGCTTTACTTGATTCAAAACTGGGAACAGAAGCCAATGAAAGTAATAAGATGATACTGAGTCTGCAGGAAGAGATAGAACTATTGAGAAAAGAACTTGAAAATGCGAAAGGCTTCGAGGATATGTTGATAAAAAGAGAGACTGCCATAGAACAGCTTAATGTTGAACTAGAAGCTGCCAAGATGGCAGAATCTTATGCACGCAGCATAGTAGAGGAGTTAAAAAGCAGAATCGAAGAATTAGAGATAGAAGTTGAGGAGGCTAATAAGTTGGAAAGATCAGCATCAGAATCATTGGGCTCAGTCATGAAGCAGCTGGAGGGAAGCAACAATACCTTGCATAATGCTGAAATTGAAATTTCTACCTTCAAGGAGAAGGTGGCATTACTGGAAATGACAATTGAAAGGCAGAAAAGCGATCTTGAGGAATCCGAATGTCTTCTTGGGGTGGCAAAAGAAGAAACATCGGAAATGTTGAAAAAGGTCGAGTCTCTAAAATCTGAATTAGAAACTGTCAAGGAGGAGAAAGCCCAGGCTTTGAATAATGAGAAGCTTGCAGCTTCTAGTGTTCAAAGCTTACTAGAAGAGAAAAACAAACTGATTAATGAGTTGGAGAATGTCAGAGAAGAGGAGGAAAAGAGCAAGAAGGCAATGGAAAGTTTAGCTTCAGCCTTACATGAAGTGTCTGCAGAAGCTAGAGAAGCAAAAGAGAGGCTTTTATCCAATGAAGTGGAGCATGAAAGTTATGAATCCCAGATAGAAGATCTAAGGTTGGTCCTCAAGGCAACAAATGAGAGGTATGAAACAATGCTAGATGATACTAACCATGAGATTGATAGTCTTAGGAAAACTGTTGAAGAATCCAAAAACGAATTGCAGAACTCAAAGATTGTGTGGGAGCAAAAAGAGGGAGATCTAGTGAAACGTGTGAAGAATTCAGAAGAAGACAATTTGAATTTGGAAAAAGAAATAGATAGGTTGGTGAATTTGCTTAAGCAAACTGAGGAAGAGTCTTGTGCTACAAGGGAGGAACAGGCTAACTTGAAGGATGGTCTAAAGGAAGTTGAAGCTGAAGTGATTTCTTTGCAGGAAGCTCTCGGGGAAGCAAAGGTTGATAACATGAAGCTGAAAGAAAGTTTAATGGACAAAGAAAATGAGTTGCAGAATCTTATCCAAGTAAACGAGGAGCTACAAACTAGAGAAGCTGATTCTTGTAAGAAAGTTGAGGAGCTATCTAAGTTGCTTGAAGAACATGTGACCAAAGCTAAACCAGAGGAGAATGGTGAGCTGTCAGACAGTGAAAAGGACTATGATTTGTTGCCGAAGGTGGTTGAATTCTCTGAAGAAAATGGGCATGTCAAAGAAGAGAAGCCTAAAGTGGAGCTTCCACTTCCACCCAAGCAATGTGAGGAGCCTAAACAAGAGGATCTACGGGAGATGAACAACGATTTAAACAATGAAGATGGTCAATTAAATGCATCTAAAATGGAAAACACCAATGGAAAATTAGAAGAAGACGAGAGTAAAGAAAAAGATGACTCAGTTGATGAAGAATTTAAGATGTGGGAGAGCTGCAAGATTGAGAAGAAAGAGTTTTCTCCTGAAGGAGAAGCAGAACAGGAATCCTTTGAAGAAGAAGTAGGGTCCAAGGCCGAAGGTGGTGAGAGCTTTGACGAGATAAATGGCTTGTCATCAGCGGATAATCAAGATGATGGAGGAAGCTCACCTTCGAAGCAGCAACAACTAAAGAAGAAGAAGCATTTGTTCCGCAAGTTTGGAAGCTTGCTAAAGAAGAAGGGTACTGGAAACCATAAGTAGGAGAAAGGTTGGTTATGTTATGGCCTGAATTATGCTGGATTTACAAGTAGGTACATTGGATGTTATTCTGGACCTGAGTGTTTGTGCTGTTGTTTCTGCTTCAGTTTCAGCATAGGTTAAAAAATGAAGAGCCTTGTATTATCTTTAGCGTTGTTGTGATTATTCTGTGGTGGAGTATTTTGTATGCGATGTTGATTTCTTGTTTCTATTTTTCCTTTTGGCCCCTGCACTTTGCCTTGGCAAAAATTTCAGGAAAAGGGGTCGGTAACTTCAGAATTGTAATTTGTCTTCAATACTAAAAAATGCTTTTAAAGAGAAAGATTTATTAACTGTTTCCCAATTGTTTCTTAATTTCATGGCAAGAGGTTTTAAAACAAAATTTAACATTTAATTATCTTCTCGTTAAAAGATGTGTTCAAAATATAACTCTTAATACTTTTTATTGTTTACTTTTAGGTTTCTTTGTCAACTATGCATCACAGCTCAAATGAAGGGCTCACAAATATGGTCCCTCTAGCCTCTTGCCTTGATAATAACATTGGATGGTCCAGTTTCTCGTTTGTTCAATTCTCTAATCCTTATTATGTTCCATTGTCTCTTTCCTTTGCTTGTTCCTCACGCTTCTCCTTGCAAATTGTCTTGTTTACTTCGATGTTCAGATGTTGTAGCTAATACAATTCATGTTCGTTTTGCAGACTCGTTTATATTCGTCTTTTGAAATTCTTGGATATTTGTATCCTTTCATCTCAATCAGTGCTCTATTTTTGTTATTTGTTCTACTCTTTTAGATTATGATTAGGGGTTGATTTTGTACCTTACTTTTGGCTAATTTGCATAAACTTATATGATAGAGAATAGCTTCTCTATTAATTAGGAATAAAACTGCATATTTTTAAATCTCTCTAAATCTTATGTCTCATCGGAGCGGATTATTGTTGTTGATCCAGAGCTGCATTGACAGCTATACCAAAGTCAATTAGCATCCATGCTTATATTATCAACCCCTTACTTAATAGATATAGTATCATCAAAATATGTTGTCTTCGTAGAACTAACTTGACAAAATGATGCTTAATTTTAGATATTATTTGGTCATATTATATTAATACCATACCTTTTTGGGTTTTGACATGGTGAAATTGAGTTTTTCCAAATGATACAAACATACTTTAATTTTGGCCCAATCTGCAATATATTCAACATAGCAATCTATGTATTTCACTTTGTCTTGGTGCTTAATTCTATTGAGTGATCCTTTGCCATAATATATATTAAGGGTCAGTCTCTTTTGTAGAAATTGATTTCGTCAATATAAAATAAATTATGACAATTACACTTTATTTTAGCTAAATTAGGATTTAGTCAACATGTATTTTGCTAGCAGTCTTTGTATTTTAGGCATCACAATAATTAGTAATCATATAAAAATTCCATTATATCTACGAGGAAGGCTTTTTGGATGTCAGAAAACCTTAACCCTTTCCAGATACATTACAGCTATCAACATGTACATATTCTTAGTTGTTTATTAGCTAATTGGAAGTACATATTTTTAGCTATTTACAAGCTATACGTGGATTTCATTGACTACCACAACACACAACTTTTATAACATGTTTTTTTCTTTCCAGCAAGTTATTTGATTATCTGGTTGTATTAACATTGTTTAAAGTGCACTGATCCAGATGCAGTCATTAGACCCTAAAATTTGATTAATACCATTATCCCTTGAAGTCAATTTTCTTGTGATATATCATTTGTTGTATGTTTTAGATCACATTTCTTTACTCTGACATGGCTTAACGTTGAAATTTATAGTTTGGCAGATGGAATTTTTAAGATATAGTAGCTTTAATTATAATAATATTAATAAAAATTGTTTACTTTTCTGGTTGAATGCTTCTTTAAGGAGCAATAATAATTCAAACAAAAGATTTTTAAGATGTCCCCAATTGTATAGTTGGTAATTATGAATTTTTCCAATGATAGAACAAGCAATTTCCTAAAAGAATTGTCTATGTTATTCGAAAGTTGAAGGACGATATATACCTACTGAAGGACCTGAAACAAGGAGAAATATAGCTGAAGAAAAAGAACAACATGAGAAATTAAAAATTATAAAGCAAGACATTGAGATGCTGATTAGAGAGAAGAAATAGTTGAGGTTGAGGTTTTTTAACATAATTCTAGGATTTTATTTCAATTTTGATTACATTGTCCATCCTCTATAAAGCAGTAAAATGGATTTAGTATGCAACTTACTAGATGTTCTTCATCATGTTCAATTTTGCATTATCAAATTGACTAGTATAAATGTACGTATGCTTTTGACTATTGAATGAAAAGTTATCCATTATTATCAGTGATTGTATGGAATTACTTATCAATGAGAGCAACCAAATTGTATAAAGAAATGTATTAAACATAATCCAAGATCAAATTTATCAATTGCAATTATACAAAATGAAATTATTTATTTACTTAGCTTACAAAATACATCAAATATAAGATGTAGTTATAAAATAATTTACTTGACATATGAATTCTAGACAAACATCAATTGTCATAGTACAAAATAAATATGCTCATTAAATTGGTTAACAAAATACACCAAATTAATAAACATACTTACAAAATAACTTATTAGGTGCACGAGTCCATCAATTTTCATAATACGAAATACAGTTACTCATTCTATTGGTTCATAAAATCAGCCAATTACAATGATAAAATGTTCATATATAAGTCATTCAAATATCTTATTTGTCAACTTGTTGGACCGTTATTCCTAATTATTGATATCCCCTTAGTTGTAATATCTTATAATTGTCTTAAAATGAAGCTAGATTTACCTTTAAACATAAGACTTCTTGGTTCAAAAGATAATTTGAAAGATCTTAGATTTGTACGTCAATATTTCCTTTTAGTCGTACTTATAGAACTTACAATTTGTGAACCAACATATGAATGTCTTATTAATCAACATATATATGAGTTTAATATTGACAATAACCACAAGAACTTAAGTATATGTTAAATTCGCATTTATACTTTTTAGAGTAAGTACACATTCCTCAGTAGCTAATATGTTGCTTTAAATGTGAGTTTTTAAAACATAATTTAGATAAAAAAAAGTAGTATATTTCATATAATCATTGTTTTATAAGAAAAAGCAATATGTTCTTATTTGTGATACTTCTCTAACTGTTGGCCCTTTAATTGAAGTTATTGAACACTATAAAATAATATACACTGTTGGCCCTTTAATTGAAGTTATTGAACACTATAAAATAATATACATAGTGTTAGCAATGATAACTAGATAAAAATAACATTAGCGATTTGTTCAGTTTTGTTATATTACACTTTTCACTATTGCGTTCAGAAGCACCTTATTTCTTATATTTTTCCTTGCACTTAGTTCCTTATTTGGTTCATTCTTATCTCTTCTTCTTACCTTTTTTTCGCCTTCCTAGCATCACCCTCTTGGTTGGTGGATTTTTTAACTCATAATCATTCAATGACAAGAACACTCCCTTCGATAGGCTATAAGACTTGACCATACACTCTTAGAAAAATACTTTTCTTAATTAACCATCGACAAATACATATGATTTTTATTTAGAGTGATTGATAACACTAATAACATTTTTGCATAGATAACCATCTATGTCATGTGCTCTACACCTATAACAATAGTCTCAAAATATACTTTTAGTCCCCTTTATTGACATATATGTTCCATCATATTCCACACAATCCTCTACTGCACCGTCTCCTTATTTTTCTAAGCTTTTTAACAATTACAAGTGCGATATCTGATTTTTATGCAAACGTGTCTATGCTCTTTTTAATTTGGCTCTTTTTAATCATTATTCTTATAGTTCCTAACTACTAATCATTGATTTGTTCCTTATTTGTAAGACTCATCTATTGAAAGTCTAACCAATGGTTAGAAATTTTGATTCAAATAATTGGTGTGACCTAGCCTAAGTCTCCTATAGACATCAAAGCAATATAGAAATGCATCCATATTTAATTTTTTCTAATTTGTTTAGTTTCTTATTAATTTTTTTGACATACGTAGACTATGCATATACTTATAATTGCATCCTTAAGTCTTTACTACTCTAATATTCATGCCAATTATAGCAAATATGTTTAGTGTATATTCTATGACATGTATTTGGTAGTGTGGCCTCAGTTACTCTTATTAATTCCTAGATATGCAAGTCAATAATTATAATAACACAAGGTAATATTATACAGATGAAGTGATGTCATCACAGACGATACATCTTTACTGACGATATGGCATCATCACAGACGATACTATTTATAG
>JANSVB020000035.1:1311670-1324289 GCA_025504935.2 Erythroxylum haughtii
CATTAGGGATAACATGACCTAGGTTAAATGACGCATCGTATGTGGTTGTTGCCTTGATTAATCGATTTTCCTAATTCATAATGCTATTGCCTAATTAAATCTAGAGATTATATCCTAGGTTGTTTGGTGGTTAGGTTTAATTAACGATTGTATCTTGATTAAACAATACCTAAGTGAAAACTAAGGTTAAATTTTAATCTACGATTAATAGTTGCTAGGAGAGGTCAAAGAACAATAAATTAATAAAATAGCTTAATTAGGGTGTAGGCCAAGATTGAACCGAAGAACCGGGTCCCACCGAAATCCCCCAATTTATCATTTTTTCGCATGCTTTCTTCAATTTGTTTTTATTAGTTTATTTTATTTTCTTTTCTTTTCCAAAAATCCAAAACTCCCCTTTTTCCTAAATACCGGTTAATTTCATTTTATAAACTTTACACACACTCTCTGTGGGATCGGCCTAGACTCGCCACTGCTATAATAGTAGTCTAGTTATTTTATTTGACTAGTGTAACGACGCGCGGTCAAGTTAGAACCGTATACATACACGAAAAACATGATCTGAAACCATGAGACCACCAAACATAATCGTATATGCCAAACACCAGATCTAAAGAAAAGAAACGAAAGAAACTCCAGTATGGAAGACAAAAAATAAACAACGATTTTTGATGACCTAATTATGAACAAAGCTCTTATAACACTTGTTGAGTTTTAATCTCTTTAAAAATAGGATTCATTTATATCAAATCATCAAGAATAAAAAAGAGTGGAAGCATACTGAATCCATTGTGAAATCTGTACTGGAGTCTTGTGGTTTTGTCTTCCAAATTAGAGCGTAGTTATTTTCTAGAGTTTTCCCTAACTCTCTGTTTTTCTCTCTGATGAAAGGATGTCAGAAAAGAATTAAGCATACGTTTAATTTGGAGACTATAACCACTTATATTAGGGTAAAACCCTAATGTAATTTCTAGTTTAGCCCATAATAAAAGTAGAAATTATAAACCCGAGCTCTACATATATAAAACCCACACTTAAAATAGATGTATGAAGCCCAAAATATTATAAACATATTAAAAAACTTTAATTAATTGGGCTCAACTTTATATAATAGCCTTTATATCCAATTATACACATATCAACCCACATGTTTGATTAAAAATCCTAACAGTACAAGCATCATATAAGGTTCTTGTCAAATTGTCACAATGTGGTCTCATACAATGCTGCCATGGAGTAGCATAAGTTTCGTTATCTCAAACTTCTTCTTTAATGAAGAGAGGAGAGTAGCATTGCAAAGTATGTCGAGGCCCTCAACGAATTAAACAAAGGAGCTGTGAATAGTTACAAGAAACAATTTTTAGAAGAAAGATGGCCTGACGATTTCTTGGAAACAATGACGGGTGCTTTATTGTGGAGCTGATTCGTAAGGTGTAGCAGAAAATGTGAGCAAGTGAAGATGACGACCCCATTTTCAGATCTGAAATGACTTTATATTCACTGAAACATGACTAACTTTTACTAAAGAATTAACTTCCGTTCTTCATTTTACAAAAGTTGTTTGATATGACTTTATTACCAAACGAAAAGGGCAACCTTGAGGACATGATCTTCCGGTTCTTCAGGATACTTTTGAGCTCGGGCTATAAATGAAGAGAAGAAAATAATTTGCCAAAACTTCCAGTCTGTCATTTGTTGGGGTTAATGCATGACAATCAGTTTCCTTCTCCGCAAGGAGTGAAGGCTTACCTGAACAAGACAGACTAGGAGAAACAAAAAAACCACATGTGTAGTCTGCTTGTCCATCGATAACGGCTTAATATGTAGAAATGAAGCAAGCAAAGAAGATGATGTAGAAGCTCATATAAGATGTGTCACAGAGCTCGATGAAGTAGGAATCAAGTTTAGAAGGGTAGAGGGATGCAGCATATTTGATATAAAGTTTGCAAATGGCTTTTTGGAGATTTCGAAGTTGATGATTGAGGATAGAACAAAGTCTCTACTAAGAAACCTAATTGTTTATGAGCAATTCTGGAAAGACGATATATATCATGCCATTGACTATACTATGTTTATGGATTGCTCATAAACTCTAAAAAGGATGTGGAATTGCTTTGCTGTAGTGGAACTATCAACAATTGTTTGGAAGATGATGAAGTGGTAGCAAGCATGTTCAATAGACTTCTTGACAATGTCAGGCTTTACCATGAAAGATCATTCTACTTAGAAATATATGTAAAAGTGAACAAGTACTATGGTAGGAAATGGAATGTATTGAAGGAAAAACTAAGACATGATTACTTCAAAGGTCTATGGGCCTTATTAGCTGTTGTCTTCTTGCTGCCCCATACTGTTCTGCAAACCATGTATTCAGTCCGTCCTATCGTCATTTATAATGATCCAGTCAGAATTCTCTTTTCTTGTTCGGTTATGGACAATTTAGATTCTATATACCAAGTTGTTTGTGTGCTATTAGTGAGATCGAAGCTTGGTTTGTAGTTTTCAAGTACTCTTAGTCATTGTCTAATTTCATATGAATGCCGAAGTTCTCCAGTCATATGGGAGACAGTTCCAAATAAATTTTCACTTGTGATCTAAAACTTACCATTGGCAATGTGGTATTCACGAATAATAGAGAATGAGTTTTCTTAAAGAATATTATAAACCATGACATACAAAGACAGACTAATGATAGGGAATGAGATTTCTTAAAGCATATTATAAACCATGACATACAATAATACATAACTCTATTAATGATAACTTTGATAGATAAAGATCATGATATCTTTGGTCTTCCTACTTGAAAAAGTAAAGTTTGAATTAGTTAATGTCATTCATCTTTAAGATCCATCAGAATATAACATCACTACAAACCCTAGGAGGCTTAAACTAATAATTAGAAAAAGTGAATATGTAGAAAGTATTTGCTAAAGAGACCCGAACTAAGGCCCTAGAAATGTTCAAGTAGGTTGGATAGTCAATAGTTTGCACTACTTTATCTTTATGTAAAAATATTATTATGATTATATACCTGATAATGTAATAATAATTGCATTAAGTAAACGCATAATGATGAACAACGAAATATACCTTCATTATCGAATATTTTTTCAAAATATTTTTAGTTAAATGACAAGTCTCTTTTGTATCAGTACTTGTATTAATATAAAAATTTTAAAAAAGATATATGATAATATCATAAAACATAGAAAAATTGATATATCATAAAGAACAGAGTTTATCATCAATATCTTCATCATCTAACCAACTTTAAACATACATATGGTCTTCCACAATACTAGGATGAAGTCAAGCACAATGAGGAATACTAAACACTCGACCAATATAGTTGTCAGCCTTTCGCTTGTATGTGGTGTTGGCACATAAATGAACATAACATTTACAAATATGAGCAAATATCAATCATAACGTAATAAAAATAAATGATAAGTAAATTAAAGAATATAATTTACCTTAGTAGTCTATTTAGCAGGGTCCAATCGTCATCAATATAATGTGCCATCACTACCCTATAACCTTTCCTTTGGTTATCGATTGTCATATAACTGTTGTGATGGCAACCAATCCTTAAATGCTTGATAATATTTTTAATATTTCTTTCTGTTGATCCTTTGTACTTTCAAAATGTCTTTCTTTAAGGTATCCTGAGTTAGGATCTTGAAGGTTGGTTGGAGCAAGGTGAGGAGTATCCTAAATCTTTTGCTATCAATTGTAGAGAGTGGATGTTCATTACCAATGAGGATACTAGCTATCAAAAACCTTGATCTATTACTATCATAAGTTATAGCAGTTATTACATTCTTTCCTCTCGTTAGGTTTGGGGTAAAAAATACTTGACCTACTGATACAATCTTTTCTATTACACGAATCCATATATCTCTTTAAATGAGAGGTTCCACCTTTTGAACTCTCGGCTAATATCTTTTGACAATATTTTGAACATTCGACATTCTTTATTCCACCCACTAATCTAGTCTTATTGAAGTGATTCTAAACATCACTTCTCAATGGACCTGGTGAACTTCTATCTTCACTTGGTATTGGATTAGAAGTAACCGCTTGTATACTATTCAATACTAAATTAGAACTTTCACTGAAGGAATATTCTCATCCATCTATATGACTATATAAGAATCCTATAGAGATTTTTGATGACATATGTTGGTTTTTATTCCAATGTTCTTTATGTTCTATTACGTACTTTAAGGAGGATGACAAAATAATTTGGTGCTCGAATGTACGGATAAAGAAACATTTGTATACTTAGTAAGCTTCAAAATACAAATTAACCCATTAAATGATCTTCAAGTAAATCAACATATGACATCTAAATTCTAGCATATAATAGGAGGTTAGGAGAAGAAAAATAACTGAAAACGTAAATTAACAAGAACAATAACTTGAGCATTACCCAATAATACAAATGCAAAAACTTCACCTATTTAGTTTTAAAATTTCACTAGTCCAAACTAAAGGAAACAATAAGTAAATAAGTAAAGATAGATAGAAAACATCTTCAACACAAGTTTAATTAGTGATGTCTTAATAAAATCATATAATACAACTCTTACTTTGATCCAAATAAGAAGTCCTATGTATTCTGAATAATATATAAACTTATCAAATCTTTTGATGATTTAATGTATTATTGAATGTCAGCTAATGCAATTAATCTTTAAAATTACAACTAATCTTGCTAAACCAAAACAAATATAGAGCTTCAATTATGTTAATTTGAATAGGTGCATATTGGTTTCATTTAAGTTGAGATATAACATTTTTAAGTAATTGCTTAGAAACTACCAACATTTTAAACATCAATTAAATTGATTGCATATTTATACTTAAAACTTTTGTCAAAAGCACAAAAACCTGAACTAAACTACCTTTCCAAATATAATTTGTGGAAAGAAAATTTAAGTTTTAAATTAGACTTCTCAATAAATAGGGTATATAGGTATATGTAGTCTAACCCAATGCAATTATTGTGTAAAAGGATAAAAAATCATAGGTTGACAAATTGGATGGATTTTGTTGTAATTTAGATATATTTTTATGGAAGCTCCTGACAATGCGTAGACAAATAAAAAAATACCCTTTCAAACTCTTCAATGAACTAAGGAATGAGAATTGGTGTTTATGACCAGTAGTAGCAGACTGCAAGTGCAACCAGCAAAAGGAAGGAGGTACAGCAAAAGGATGCAGAAGAAAAACATAGTTGTAGCCAGTAGTAGAAAAACACAGTAATAGTCAATAGGAGAGGAATGCAGAAGAGGAACAAAGAACAATGCTTTAGAAGAGGAACGTAAAAGAGGGCTATAATAGTGAAAGATTGGGATGCTTATAACCTAGCGTAAAATGTAAAACGACATCTTTTTACACTTTTACATTGGGTGTAAAGCATCATTATTTTACACAATAATAAAAGTGGTCCTTAATTAGCCCCTTAAAAGGCCTTTTGAGGGGTTGAGTGGTATCAGAGCCACCAAGTTTTGGCCTGGGTCCCCCCACGTCACGAGTTCGAACCCCTGAAAATCAATGTGGGAATGGAGATGTAGTTAAGTGCCCTATGGGCCCCACCTGTGACATCAGAGTATGCGCAAGTGGAGCGTGGTGGTTGTTTAAGTGATTTGGTATGCTAACCCTTAACAAGGCCTTTTGGGGGGCTAAGTGACGTTGGCAAGACCCTTCCAGGGCTCTTAATCACTACGCCCTCCCTTTTGGGGGCTCAGTGGTACTAGAGCAATTAGGTTTCGGCTTGGGTCACCCCACGTCGTGAGTTTGAATCCTAAAAAATAATGTGGGAATGGAACTGTAGTTCAATGCCCTGTGGCCCCACCTGTGACATTAGAGTATGTGCGAGTGGAGCATGGTGGTTGTTTAAGTGATTTGGTATGTTAACTCTGCACAAGGCCTTTTGGGGGGCTCAATGATTATCAGAGCCATCTTTCATGTCTTGGCCGGTGGTAACATTGTCTCTTTATAAGAGTGAGTAGGGAGAGAGCCTATACGTAAAGGAAACACTACCAAATGACCCTATTCATTTGTCTTATACTTTCTCTATGTCCAGTTTACCTTCTAGTGTAAAGCATGTTTTGTCTAATGGTATAGAAAACCTTGTAGAAATTACTCATATTCTTATAGAAAATCATGTTTGTGAGTCTTCTTTACCTTTGTTGAATATGTACAGTATTTGTTCTCGTGATCGTTCTTGGACAAAAAGTATATGTACTATTTTGTCTACATCTCACCTAAAAGTAAAAGAAATCATCCAGAGTTCCATATTGGAACAGTGTGGTCTCATATCTACAATTGTAGAAAAATACGTAAAGCTTGAGATACCAAAGGAGCTGATCTCTATTTAGAGAGAACATAATCATACACATCTACATATTGGAGCTATACGCCTTGTTCTCACACTACATGGACGAAAGGGAATACGTGTCACAGCTAGGATATCTCTCCTCGACATTGCCTACACAACATACCAAAATGCTTTAATTGTTACCTTGCTAACAACTCTCAATAATGGAAGTGAAATTATGGCAATAGCACCTGATTTCAACATCAAGTTGGATGATCCCACTTTGTCTGAACGACGGCAAGTTCAGATCCAGATTATTGGAGCAAATCAAGATCCTACAGCGATCATGACTACTTTACAGCACTAGATGATCTATCGTCTGCAGAGTCATACTTTGGACCTCAATTTTCCTGATTTTACTTCGGATGCTCTTTACAGGGTTGCTGATTGTTCCAATGATTAGACTACTATTATCCAGATCCTGAAATAACTACTAGTTATGGAGCTTGAAAAGCTGATGCCTATTAAATGGATCACCAATTACCAAAAGGTGTTCCATGTGCCTCATCGACACTCTTTTCATACAACAACTCCTTTAATTCTGAAGACATTAAAGGATGGAACAGTGAAGTCCATCTATGCAAAGGCCAACGAAGATCCTTCTACATCTGGGGCTATATTTCTAATCCAGTTCGTATTTTCTGATACGGAAGGTAAATCTAGTCCTTCTATTCCTTATTTCAAATCTAATGGAGATCCAGTTTATGTAAGCCATTATCGTGGACACTTTATATGGGATGTCGACCCATCTATGTAGGAACCAGATTGTGAAGTCTGTCTCAACCATGAGTTAGATAGTGACGACAATGATGAAAGATATGCTAGATAAAGAAGGAGGAAGAAAAAGGTTAACAATTGTTGTATGCCTTCCCAACAATATCATCCACATAAGGATGATTCAGATCTAGATGATTCCAGTAAATCTAATGGTCTACCTATAGAAAGATTCAGACCTAGATATCTTCGTGAGATGTTGAAATCTTCTACCTGTCAGTCTAAGCTAGCAGTTTTTGTTATGACTCCTACTCCTATACCTCGCATGATGGTTAAACCATATGAGGAAGATGTTCCTTCTCTACATAGGAGCACTGATTACTCAACTAGGGTGATTTCTAGCCCTTATATTCAAGCCACAAGAATCACTTCCCAAGGTACACTTGTTTCAAATCCTTATGATGAAGTTCTTAACTAGCAGACATCAAATGTAGTAGGAATAAAGTTCTTAAAAGAATTGATTCTAAGCTGGATGGAATCAGTTAACAAACTCATGCTACTCATCATAGAGTTGACGCCGTCTCTAAGCAGATCCAACAAATGTATCACTCCTACAAAGCTCAGATCAAGCAATTTGATGCTAATCTTCGTCATTACATGCTAGTCATTATCTTGGACCTGACTTCAACGCCAAAACTAGATAAATTAAGAAGATACAAGGAATTATGCAAAAAACGGAAGATGATATGCAATATGTACAGTCTAAAGTAGTATATGGCTCATCCTCTTCAGTTTTTCCAAATATATAGCTAGTATATGCTCCTTCTATGTATCAAACGTATCCAGAAGAAGCTGACTGTTCAAAGGTCTAGACAGTATATTCATCCTCAGGCAGCTCAAGCAAAACCTAAAAAACCAAATTCAAAGCCAAAGCCTGACCACCTAAGACATCACCTTCATATACTAAACTTGAACCAGTTAACTAATGGAGTAAACCATTACAGATTCATACACCTCCTAATTCTCTACTAAAGTCTCAACCTTCCACTTTTACTGGGAAGGACAAAGTGCCTCTGACAGAGTTCACAGCAACTCTTGCACCTATACCTGTTGCAGAAGATTCCTCTGCTCAATCTGATAACACACAAGCTTATTTAGAAACCTTTGTCCCAACATCTGAAATCTCTGCAACAGTTTCTAAGTTATCATCTGAATAGATCTCTGAACTGTCTTTTGATTCCTCAGCCTAGCTAGTTGATCTATCATATTAGCACAAGTTCTGATGCCTATACCTGAACTTACTGAAGTTGAACCAGAGATAAGTGGAGCAGAATCAACAGGTACTGAACCTTTCAAACCTGAACTAGCACCACAAGCAGTACCAACTTAACCAGCTACATAGACCAAACCTAATTTAGGACCTTGTTTTACTTTTGACAACCTTCCCTAAAAAAAATGGAGGGATCGCTTGCATGAATTTGGTGTATGGATTGATCTTCAAATGAATCGATCAAATAATCCTTTATAGGATATTTTGTTTGAATTTACTTCTTGTTTCACTGGTACTTTGCACATACCTGACCTCATAAAACTAAGAAAGATGTTAAGTTATTGAAGCATATGCAATCAATCTTCCTTATTCATTATTCCAATAACTTTGAAGATCTAATTGAGGAACAATCTCAAGAAGATGATGACACAAAGTTTTCTATATTTATTACTACTACTAATGATGAATCCTCTTGCTCCTATATTTCTTTAGGAGATGATTCACTATACATGTTACAGCAGACCTGTATGAAGATAGATCGTACTCCAATTCAACAACCATATGTCCAGATCTAACTCTTCCAATAAGAAAAATATGATAGACCCATCAAAGCCATCGGGTTTATGGATACTGGATCCAGCCATACGATTATGAAGCCCAACATTTTATCCTCTGACACATGGACCTCACATGATGAATATTTTACTGCTGCAGATAGCAATTCATTTAAGATCAGGCTTATTACAAAACAAAGGATTGGGATATGATTCTTTCCATAATGTACAGTTTGGACTAAAGTTCTTAGCAGCAATCAACCTGGCATAGATATTCTAATTGGTATGGATGTCTACAATAAAGCCTCACCTTTACAGATCCTACCCACATGCCTCAGGTATCGATCATTTTTCAGTCCATACATTAAAATAAAAAATGTGTTTGAACTTTCTCAAGTTCCTACACCATATACAGCAATGAGAGATAAACTGTTAGATTACTGTTCTAAATCACATGCACAGTTTTCTCACCCATAGCCTCTTTAAAAAAATGCTGACTTTTTCATAAGTCTTCCTTTTAAAAAGAGTGAGGATATCAATCCTACAAAAGCCATATATCTAGGGATGAACTATGATGACCTTTGGCTCGCACAAGATGAGTATGTTATCCTTCTGAAGCAATGACTTATTGAGCCCACAAAGTTAGATTGGGCTTGCCAGGTGTTCTATATGAACACATGTTCAGAGCAAAAGCACAGTAAAAAGAGATTGGTAATTGACTACAAGCCTTTGAATGCATTCCTATAAGATGACAAGTTTCCTCTTCCAAAGATAAGTACTTAGGTACTATTTCTAAAAGAAGCTGTTATCTTTTCCAAGTTTGATCTTAAAACAGGATTTTGGAAATTGGGTATCAACCCAACTGAGAGATAAAAGATTGCATTCCTAATGCACAGTACCAATGGACTGTTATACCATTTAGGCTTAAAGTCGCCCCATCACTGTTTCAAAGATCCATAACCAAGATCTATAAGCCTATCCTCAACAGTGCAATCATATACATAGATGCCATTCTTCTGTTGTCAAAGATCCATGAGGAACATTAGGCCTTACTTCAATAATTCTTGGATCTTACTCAATAATATGACATTATGCTTTCAGCCTCGAAAAGCATCATTGGCACAACAGAAATTGAATTTCTGGGTATGCATTTTAAAGATGGATTCTATCAGCTTGGTCTATATATTGCATAAGAGTTGTTACTTTTTCTTAATGAAAATCTCACTGTGAAACAGATACAAAAATTCCTCGGGATTATTAATTATATGTGTGAGTTCATATCACATGTGGCAGCTTACACCTCATGCTTATCCAAGTTATTAAAAAAAATCCACCGCCCTAGACATTAGAACACACCAAAGCTGTCCAGCATTTAAAATCCATCTGTCAAACTCCTCCACCTTTAAAGATTCCTGATAAGGGATAACTCATATTATAGACAGATGCTAGTGATAATTATAGGGTTTTGTGCTTTTTGAAGAAATCAATGGCAACCGACATTATTGTGGTGATGCTAGTGGCAAATTTCGATCTTCTGAAAGCCATTACCACATCAGTTATAAAGAAATTTTGGCTGTTAGACTAGGTATTGAAAAGTTTGCTTTCCACCTCATGCTTATCATTTTTTTTTCATTGAAATGGATAACACCTCATTCTCCAAGATTCTTGATCAAACCAAGAAAAATTTTCCCAACAGTCAATTGCTTCATTGGCAAGAATGGTTTTCTTGCTATAAATTCTCCATCCGTTATATCAAAGGTCATCATAATACCCTTGCTGATTTTCTTTGTAGACCTACTAAACCAATCTTGTTCTTTTCATCTTCTTTGAACCATTTTATTCCTCTTTTTTTAGCTAATGGAGTTTCTCAAGTTTGCAAGATATAAAAATGATTTTCCACCTTTTTTTCCTACTCCTCCAACCATTGTTACAGATCTTTTCCCCTTTCTTCACCAAAGTCTATTTTATTATCTTCATCTCACACTTCTTAAATTCGACATTCTACCTACTTTTGTTCATTTTGATACTCTTGCCCCATATAAACTCATGTATCATCTTTATGATACTCTATATATTAGTACTTTATGGTATCTTGGGGTACTCTCTGCCTTATATACTTGCTCCATCTACCCGTCACCTCTCTATGTTTATCGTCACTTGTTTGACCCTACCAATGCCCATTCTCTTTTATGGTCTTTCTTATAATGGTTCGAACCTTTATCCAAATGACGTGTGGATATGTCTCAAATTTTGACTCATCATCATTTATGGGATACTGCCTTGACTGATCTTAAAGCTTATGCAATTTATATCATCCATCGTCCCTACTGTATAAGTACTTATAGCCAATTATGTACCCTAAATAACATTCAACATTGGCGCACCATCTCTGATTGATCTACCAAAGGTACTCAATTAATGGAAGAATTGCATTCTTTCTTAGACCAACTCAATCAATCACCAGGTCAACCTCCTTCCAATATTTGTAGATCCCTTGGGCCATATTTTAGAGGCACTACTCTTTTTGCACCAATTATCACTCCATCATTTAACCAATGGACATCGGTGACTCCTTCTAATGTCATCAATATTCAGGCTGGTGAAGTTCCCTATCCTAACTATCGAAATTCTACAGCTTGAAGCAGACCATCCAGTCCAATCTAAGAGCCCACTTTTTTTACTAGCCCAGGGATTTCTGCTTGGCACTTCATAGACATTGGCCCCCTTCTTGAACAACTTGACAATGACATGGCATTGACAAAAGATTCCAACTATGATCCTGACCTCACTTTAGCCCTTTAAAGTGAGACTCGTCTTTTTAGGTGTTTTATTTTTGAGTCTTTTGATGAAAGAGAATCTTTGTGGCTCACAAACCACTATGTAAGATTCTTTCTTATCATCATACTATTTTCTTTTTAGAAAATTATTTATTTTTTCAAAGTAGCTTTATTAAAGGTGTGATGATTGTCTTTAAAGTTGCTTCCTTTTTTAAAGTTGTAATCAGTGTGTCTCTAGAGAGTTTTACTTTCATGCCTTTGCTTTGCCTATAAAACCAAGGTTTCTCCTTTATTGTAAGCACGACTAGATTTGAAGAAGTTTGATTTCAATGAATATTAGTTTGAGTGTTTTCCATTCTCTCTAAGTTCTCCCTTTCCTGAAAGCTTATGTCTTGAGTGATGTTACTATCTGTCATTATACAGAGACAAGAATGCTCTATACTCACCTCTTCTAAGGATCTTGTGTATCAGAAAGTATAGGACAATCTAGGATTGCTTATAAAACAATTCCGTTGTGAGATTAGAGTTTAACGGGAAATAGTGAAGGTATTATTGTGACTATTTGATGTGAGCAGGAGCAAGGATCACCATAGAGATGGCGTACGGACTGATGTGAGTAGGAGCAAGGATCACCATATTGGATTTATGTAAATATAGTGCCCTGGAAAGAAAGTTTATTTACATGTAACTTAATCTTCTTTAGTTACAGTGTTGTAATGAAAATATTTATTATTAATAAAACAAAAGAGTTTGGTTTTAATTTTGTGAGCATTATATATCTAGTCAAAAGATACCAAGATTCTTTTGTAAGTAATATACATATACATAGAGATGTATGTGAAACATGTATATTATAAGAATCTAAATTAATTGATTCACAGTTGAATAATCAAGTTGGTCGCTTGATTATGGTTTA
>JANSVB020000035.1:1492583-1508329 GCA_025504935.2 Erythroxylum haughtii
GATGAAATTGGAACCAAATTGGTTGTGTGGTTATTGTAACAAGAGTTACAATCCACCATAAGAATGTGTTAGTGGAATTGAGATCATAATTTTATGATGAATATACTTCTATAATTTTAAACCAATGGCCATTATACATATGTAATATACATATGTAAGATACAATGAAAGATAATTGGAAGATGAGATGAATGATAGCGACATATGTACAAGTTCAACCGGTTAAGTTGAATTATCATTGTGAGTACCTATCTGATGATGGGATCATCATCACAAGTGAGAAAATTGAGCAAATATGTAATATATGTGTGGAGATGATATAGGAAGCAATTCATGACTTAGTGGATATTTGTTAGCCAAAGTTTCCATAGTTTAAAGTCTAAAAGGAACTAGGGAAACACATGAAAGTGTTTATAATGATCAATCGGGAATAGATTGAGAATGTTTATGATGCTATAATAAGAAATGAATTCGAAGATAAAGAGATGAATGTCATCTAGGACCAATGGAGATCAAAGTATCCATCGTGTAAGATATAAATTTATGAATGGTTAGAGATAAATATGTGGACAAAATGGGATGATTTGACGATACACACCTAAGCATATGCAATAGCAATTACATTTGCTACTCTATTGAGTTTGGCAATTAGAATGTCATGACCCTGTAAGAATGATGGAAATGGGTCTTCCAAAGGTATTAAGGATGGCTGATAATGCGATGATGATAATAGTTGAATGATAAACATTTCATGAACAGTAAAGATGATAGTAGCAAGAAATCTTCTTTCGAAGAAGAATTTTATGGAATAAGGTTAAGCAGATCAGATAGTATATATATTAAGAATGATCAATGAAAGAATAAATCAGAAATAATATTGGAGTCCTAATCTTGATGGAGACTCAAGCAGAAGAGGTATAATATACTACTGAGAATGTATGCATTTTTGTTTGATGTAAAGAATCCAACTATATGAATGGATTTTTGAATATGAGGTGACATTAAGTATAAGAGACACAAATAAGATTTGATGAATGTGTTACTAACACAGAAAGTTGAGTTTACAAATCAATTGAAATGTGTGGAGAAATTAGTATGATTAAGCAGACAATAGAATAATTCAGTGTTAAATCAAAGGATTGGGAAAAGCATTCAAGGAAGGAAGCCATTTAGGGAATTGAAATTAACCTAAGAAATGAGGAATCAGTGGAATTATACTGATATTAATTATATCGTATGGATTTGGAGATTCTATAGTATACAATGATATTATATACTCCCTCCGATTCATAATAAGAGTCGTTTTAGATACATTTTAATTATTCAAAATAAGTGTCATTCTTGATTTTGTATGCATGTTTATAATTTTTCTTCCAAAATTAACCTTTCATTTCTCTCTCATCTTAATTATATAGAACACAATTTTAAGGCAATTTAATATGCAATTTCTCTCATATGGGAGTATTAATAAGGGTATATCTATAATTTCATTAGCTTTCTTAATAGGCGTGTATTTTTTTAAAACGACTCTTATTATGAATCAGAGGGAGTATATTAAGAAAAAGGGCATTCAAGAACAACTTTGTGTATTAAATGATGCATGGGAAACATGTAGTAATTTCAGATATTAACAATTACAAGTCTAAGAAGCAGTTTTCACTTAAAAAAGTTCATGAAATCATGTAGAGACTGCAAAAGGGAAAACTTACATATTGGCTTATCATCACAATTGCAATATCCTCCCTTGTTGTGAACTCTTTAAATGCATCTTCAATTTGTTTAACAGTTGTCTCTAAGAGAACAAACAAATAAAGTTAATAAGAAATTAAATAAAATTCAATATAACTAAGAGAAAAAAGTTACTACTTGAATTCTTTATATGACACCATTTAATCAACCTCAGACATTATATAACGGATCTTAAAATAGTCTCACAAGTTCTTGTTTCCATGAATGGTGACATAGGCTCATTCAAACTATAGTTTCCTCATCTACAGATCACTCTTCACATTGTATAAAAACATCTGCATTGGCTCTAAGTATTTGACGTACAAGAAGTAGAAGAAAAACTTTAAACTAGCTTTCTACAAGAGATAATTGACAACATGGCTAGAACTCTGAACAGTTATAGATTTATTCATTTCCATGTTACCCAAATGATTATAGAAAACACAGATTGCAATAGAAAATCAGGTGTATGTATTTATACTTCAGTCTTTTTCATGTTTTTCGTTATCTCTATACAGTGCCTGTTTGAATTATAAGCTGAGGAGGTAGAACACTTTCCAAAATCAAATAGGTAAACCATAAAGGTTGAGCCCAAACAGGAAAGTTTAGTATCTAAAAAGAATTATTTCCTTCTAATCCACTCAGGTTCAATTCCTAAAACAGGAGATATCTACCACTATTTTATATATTAGAATCATTTATGTCAACTATACATTAAATAAAAGCAAACACACTGACTCATTCTGCAGACACTATGAACTTCTGGTCTTACAACATTACACAATCTCTCAAAAGGTGGAGCTCATCCAAACGTAAGACACAAGAGGAATGAAGAACTATGATGAGGTTGTAATTAGAAAAAATCCATGTTGTATTAACTAAATTATGACTAGCTTGTAAGAATATATTGGTTGAGTCAATCTCAATTATGCATCACTCAGAAAAAGAATTCATAAATCAAAACCATACTCGAATCAACAATAAGATAATTTGTCTTCCTTCGCAAGTCCACATTTCCCACTCCAGCGAGTAAAAATCCAACGACCGTATCCTATATGACAGCAATGAAATATCAGGATTACTATAACTGATGGCCTATTGATAGTTCAGTGAGTAATTGGCAGAAAAGAATGTTCACATATATGTTTTAAATGATTAGTTTTTGCACAATGATGAAGCAAACACCTAAAGTATCATTTTGTTACAAGGAATCAGACAGTCAAAACAAGAAAAAGAAGCCAGAATGAGTCCCGGAGGATTTGTAATCAATTGAGTCAAACAATTATGTTCAGTATAAACAATTTTGGAGATAAAATAGATTAAATTGGGGGGTGGGGGTTGCACGAGAAAGAAAGAAAGATGTCAGGCCAATTTTGCTCCAATAGGCACACCGTGACTAGTAAATATCACCACGTACTCAGCCAATATCCCATGCTCGTGTGGAAGCTCATATAAACAATGTCGTCATCTAAATGTAGGAAATATGTACACAAAAATTCACTGAACTTTATCCGCAAGCGTGAGATCTCTTCCTCTCCCCTCCACTAAGCCCCTAATTCAGTGGAAGCAACTAAACAACAGAAACTGTATAATCACTCACAAACAGAGCTCAGATCAGTTCAGCTCCAGTGAGGAGTGCGGAAGTGACCACAATTTAACACAGATGCGCATATCAAGAAAAATATGTGAAACATTAATTGCTCTACAAGATTAAGAAAAACAGGAAAATAACTGGCCCTACAAAATGCTTGCTTACCTCATCTGCGATCATTGCAATGAGGGCAGAGTTGCTAGTACGAATTTGAGTTTTGTTAGCCATTCAATACAAATCTGCACTCGCTAAAGAACCCAAAATAAAGAAACCGTAAATTAAGACTGCATCCACAGAATTTCCAGCAAAGCAAACACCTTTTAGAAGATCGCAGAAACATGCTGCCCCTAATTTACATAAACCAAATTTACAACACATGCAGTCTCAGCACAAGCTTGATTCACAGTTCAAGAATAGGAGACTCACTGAAGGTAACTTTCAAGTATCATAAGAAGCAGCAAAGGATCGAGCTTAGAACTAAAGGGCACCCACATGAAACCAGGGGAAACATGAAATAAACCCAGAATGCAAGAAATAAAATAAGATAAAATATTTATAGAAATTATATAAAGTATGAACCAACCAAGCAGTAACAAAATCTTGAAGAGGAAAGACATATCCCAAAGTCCAACAGAAGAAGAAATAAAGAAATGAAGAAAAATCATAAATTGGTATATAATCGGGAAAAAAAAAAGGAGCAGAGAGCAAACAACAACTCTTGATCGCATAAAAATTGAGGAAGATTTAGTTTGATTTTTCCAAGGAATCAGATTGAGATCCGCGTCTCCATGTAGAAGGAGGAGAGAAATGAAGAAACGAAACAAAGATTGAAAAATGAAATTCAAGTGACTGTGATAGAGGACGAGGATTACACCAAGCTGTAGATGAAATTGGACACTTTCTCTCGCCCCCTGTTCTCACCAACAAACCAAATGCTTCTTCCTTCTTAAATCAATATATGTGAGTAACTCCAATTAAAATTTGTTGAAAAAGTAATTAATTTATAAAGGAAAATTTTGCAAAATGAAATTCCTGGCCCGTGGTCAACAGTCCGGATTGACTGGGCCTAGGGCCGGGTGCAAGACCGAGCCGGATCAATATTTCAAAATAAATTGACTTTAGTCTTAGATTAGGCCTAACCTTACTTATTGTCGTCTATGGTCAACATTAATTTTTGGCGAAAATTAAAAAAGAAATGTGAAATTATTGTATTTTAACTTTAATTATTTTAAATATAAATATATAAATGTAAAATTACGTAGTAAAAGGAAATAATTCCCTTTTAAAGTTTCAAAAAGAAAAAATTGTTAAAATTATTTTATTTCAAATTTTTTTAAAACTTTTCTATGATTTAATTTTTTTAAAATTATATTAAAAGATTCAATTTTTAAATTAAAAGAAAATTAATTAAATTTTATTTTTAAAAAAATTTATTATGATTATTAGATTTAAGAATTTAATTAAACTACATATTGCAATTTTTTTGTTATTACTTTTTAAGAAAATTTAAAACATTTTTTTTAAAAAAATTAATTTTGAAATTTTAAATGTAGTTGTAGTTCACCCAAATTTTTAATTAAAACTACTCGTTGCAATAATGTACGTATATTTATAGCTTGACCCAGAAACGACCGTCTCATCCTTTTTCGTTTCTTCTCTTCCCCTTTGCTCTGGCAGCTGATGGCAAATCCTACTACATCCAGATACAGTCTGTAATGCATCACAAAGCCCTTAAAAGTCCAAAAATACTCCATCCGTTACACCCATCTCTGTCTGTCATGGATTCTTCTGCCAACGCCGTGCCTCCATTTCTCAGCAAAACCTACGACATGGTCGATGACCCTTCCACCAACGCCGTCGTTTCTTGGACCAACAACAGCAATAGCTTTGTGGTCTGGAACGTCCCCGAGTTTCAGAAACACCTTTTGCCCAAGTATTTCAAACACAACAACTTCTCTAGCTTTGTCAGACAACTCAATACTTATGTGGGTACACCTTTTTCATATTTCATTCTTTCATTTTGTTTGGCTTTTCTCTCTTTAGATTAATTGGTCGACCTTGTAGATGCGAAATTCTAGGGGTGAGTTCTTTTTGTGACATTCACTTCTACTGAGTCCATTCTCTGTTCTGTTGTGCTTGGGATCTGCTTTCTACTGGTATTTTCGGGTTTGGTTGTGGAAGCTGTTGCTTTCATTTGTAGAAGACCAGATGTTGTTATTAGGAAGGCGATTCTTTATGTCAGTGGAAATTTTTTTATCAAGAGAGTTTGAAATTATTGGACGGACTTATTTGGTTCAACAACTAAATGGAGCACCCTTTTGAGATTTTAGAACTGCTGTTGTAATTCATACGGTGTCGGTTTTTAATTTACATGTTTACTGGATTTGAGCCTGCGTAAGCTAGTGATGTTAACCGGCTCCAAGTCTTTGAACTGCTTGGAGGAGGTTGACAGTTAAATAGTGTTATTTCTTTGACTGATGTTGGTTATACTCCTTAATCCCAAGTTATTTGGTTTTTCCTTTTTCCTGCAAGACCTCATTTGGCTATGTCGTGGTGTAAGTGTTTGAGCCCGTCCTTTTAATCTTTTCGTTTCCACTTCATGATGCTCAAGTCAGGTCCATGACTCCTTTTTCACCATATATAATTGTTTTGGCCAATGGTTCCTTCCTTTTTTTTTTTTTGGGCGGAACGTCAGAATTGGAAATCTGTAGAAACTGTCCTCATCCCATGTACCAATCAAGATTGGAACCTTGGGTAATGGGGAGGTCTGTTGGTGGTTCTTTAAGCTGTTCTGCAATTCATGTCAGCATGGCGTGTGAGTTGTGTTAGCTTTTCCTTTTCCCTCCCCATTTCATTTCACCATTATATGAGTTCACGTGTTATGCAAAAGAGGTGTAAGTCTATAGAAAAAATAATTTGGAAAATTTAGTCAGCCACAAGCCTTAATTTGGTGGAATGTAAAATGATAATTGAGTTGACAGCAAAGACAACAATTATTGAAATTTAAATTATGTTAGGATTCCATATTAGATAGAAAGTGGTAGTAAGATAACTGTGTTATTCTAGTTCAGGATATGTTATTCTATTTATATAGGACTTAAAAACTTACAAAATTTCTACTAGAAAAGGATTTAAACTTGTTATGAATCCTTTCCTACTAGAATAAGAGTTCTAAGAACTTCTCTATAAATATGTGTCCTCAGCACTTTATCAGGAAGAGAACTTGAATTTTTTCTACCAACTTTGAGTTTTTAACTAAAAGGTGTGATACTTTCTTCTACGAGTGATTTTTAGACCCTAGGAGCAATTCTTATTTTTCTACCCTCTGTTGTTTATGTTCCTTACTACATTCTAACTTAAAGTTCTAGCGACCAAAACCCTAAATTCTAGTCATATCAAACTTAAATTCTAACCATATTAAACCTTAAAATCCTATTCTAAAATTTTCAGCAAATAAACCCTAACAACCCATCTATACCTAATCTAAAATTTTAGAATTCCAAGCTAAAATCCAAACCTAAAACTTGATATTGCAATAGCTTAATCGCAGCCATATTTCCTAATCTTGTAAGTTTTAGCTACTAGTTAATACTATTCTATTTGTCCTACATCAACATGTCTACGAGAATGAATGTTTTTTCTCATGTAGGCTTCATGTGGTAGCTTAAAAAACGATTGATATGATTGCATTGAGCAAAAGGTGATTAGGCAACGTCTTTGGAGGAACAATAATCCTATTTGTTAAACATAGATGGTAAGGGTTGAAGAAAATGCTAAACTTTGTAAAATCTAATACAGGCTTAAGGACTTGAGTCATTTAACTATAACATTTGAATTATAGGTTCTTGACTGATTTATAATCAATAGAAAGGTTGTATCTTGGTGTGGTTTGTCCTTGCCATCCGCTATCAAATTTACTAGCTTTCACATTGATCCTTTGTGTTTATATTTTGACCTTGCAGGGTTTTAGGAAGGTTGATCCAGATCGCTTTGAATTTGCAAATGAGGGGTTCTTAAGAGGGCAAAAACACCTCTTAAGGAGGATAGCTAGAAAGAAACATGTTAATTCACATGGTAATCAGGCACCTCAAGTGCAGAGTTCCTCAGTTGCAGCCTGCGTTGAAGTTGGTAAATTTGGACTTGATGAAGAGGTTGAAAGATTGAAGCGTGACAAAAATGTCCTTATGCAGGAGCTTGTTAGGTTGAGGCAGCAGCAACAATCTACAGATCACCAATTGCAGACGGTTGGACAACGTGTGCAGGGGATGGAACAGCGGCAGCAGCAAATGTTGGCTTTCCTTGCAAAAGCTATTCAAAGCCCTGGCTTCTTAAATCAGCTTGTACAGCAGCAGAATGATAGTAATAGGCACATTGGTAGGGGAAGTAAGAAGAGGAGACTTCCCAGGGAGAAGGAAGAAACTTCTGCTTGTGAAAATGGAAACAATTCAATTAATGGACAGATTGTGAAGTTCCATTCTTCTATGAATGAAGCAGCAAAAGCAATGCTGCATCAGATTCTAAAGATGAACCCTTCACCTAAGCTGGAAACACCAATAAATAGCTCTGGTCAGTTGCTGATTGGTAATACTCCTTCTTCCAGGGTCTTAGGAACTGGGAGTACTTCAAATTGCACCTCAGGTCTGATACTTTCAGAGGTTCCAACTGCTTCTGAGCCATCATATTTAGCCATTGATTCGGGTTTTCCTGTCAGTCATGCAACTACTGTTATTTCGGAAATCCGGTCTCCATCTTGTTTGGCAACCTGCCATGCCGAAACAAATTGTGCAACTACAAAAAGCATACATACTTCTGGTCAAGATAAATGCATTGCTGATTCAACTGGAATTCAAGGAAATATTCCTGGAATCTCCACTGCCATTCCTAATGCAAGTGTTGTCGGATCTGGGATTCGGCATGCAGAGTATATTGATTCATTGTCATGTGCATTGGATGCAACAAGTCCTTTAGAAAATGAGGCTCTTACTCTTGATCAGAATATGGATGTTCTTGTGGAAGGTATTCCTAAGCTTCCTGGCATTAATGATGCATTTTGGGAGCAGTTTCTTGCAGAAAGTTCATACACAGATGATGCAGATGAAATTAATAGCAAAGAACAGGAGTTGCTACCTTGGCAACAAAATGAGTGGAACAAGTTAGAACAGATGAATCATCTTTCTGACCAGATGGAGCTTCTTACATCAGAAGGCAGGAGCACGTGAAAGTCTTGTCAATTGTACATAAGTTTTTGCTCTGCAAAGGTAACTTTTAACACCATTTCTGACGACAGTGGGAAGTCTACGAGTTCTTCCTAACGTCTTGGATAGTTATCTAGATCAGGCTCACCCATTTCAGCTTTGAGCCTTGATCTCTATTTCTAAAAGCCAGCATAAGTAGGTTTGTCCTAATACAATGTTTGTTGCCAAAAGTCGGGGGCTATACTGGAAGTATAATTTTTCCCCTGATTGTATCACAATGTAAATGCATATGACGAAAATATATGTAAATGCATATGACGAAAATATTTTGCCATGCAGAAACTTTCTTGCCATCTGCCAAAAGTAGCTACATGTGCATGACTATTTGACAAACGATTTTTTATAGTTTGAACTGTATGTTTATATGTACAAATTCATACAACACAAAAGCTTCCAACTATCTTTCATCCATTGCTACTCTGGTAAAGATGTACGTGATTTACAATTTTGGCTGCACATTTGTTTCGCTGGTTGTGTTGAAGTGCAAATAAGTATTGCCCTCATCATGAACTCGAACATGATGAGACTTGAACGAGAAAAATATGGTATTGCTTTGAAAATTGCTTCTCTGATTCTTTGCAGTGTTGGGGTACTGCCCTGCTGAGCAGACAAAGCTTTTGTTCAATGAGAGATTCAAGACAAGCTCTGTTTGATAAACCTTCTTTCACCTTCAGCGTGTGTACGGAATTTTTAAGTTTGCTTCTCAGAAATGCATACATATATATAGATAAATAGATAGTATTGCAAAACTTGTTAAAGGTTTAGATGTCTGTCTTCCCCACCTACTGGAAGTTTACAGGCTTACGGCAATAATGGATGAGACAAGGCTCGAAATAGTATGATATTATATTAATGCAGCTTAATTTAAGTAGAGCAATTTGCAACTTCAAGTGGAAATTAGTTTGTTGGTGAATGATGGATATTGGAATATTTACTAATTTTAGGGGAAATTCTTCTATTGATCTAACAATAATATTTATATTTAAAGATCTGGCCCTTTCTTCACCAATAGTTTGTCATTTTTCTTGACTAAGTCGAACTATATAATGTTAACAGTTAGCTACTCTTCCTCTATAAAATTCTTGATTTCTCATCATCATTTTTTTTTAATCTATGGTGAAATCTTCTAATTTCCCATCATCTTTTTTTTTAAAAAAATCTAAATAACTTCTTGCATATCCCAAAAATCACCAAACATATCATAAGTGTTTCAAAATTTGCAAGTGATAATTATTGTTTTTTAAATTTCATCATTTCTTTTTTGTTAAATCCGAGGACACCAAGCATGTCCTACGAGGATTTCTTAAAGATGGGTTATACCAATTTCAAGACCTGCATATAGTCAAATCATCATCTCCACCCTTTTAAACCATGACTGTTGCTGCTGCTAAGCCCACTGCTACTGCTGCCACTCCAAAAGTCCTACATGTGACTAGTAAAGAAAGTAGAAAAAATAGTACTATGGCATTATGATGCCCAAGGCTTAGTGATGCCTCTGAAAGCATAGTGAACAATGTCTTGAAGTATTGTAATGTCAACAAAAGCAATAAAAATATTTCCATCAATTGTATTGCTTGCTCTTTAGGGAAAGTACATAAACACTCTTTTCCTATCCCACACAAACAGTATGGCAAGCATATACAATTAATATACTAACATATGAGGACCCTCACTAATTGAATTTTTATATAGCGTTCATTATTATACTCACTTTTTAGATGCCTTTTCTCACTATATGTCTATATATAGTTGTACCCACTAAAGAAAAAATCTGAAGCACTTGCTATCTTCATTTCCTTTAAAGCCATGGTTTAGTTGTAAATAGGCTACAAAATCAATACCCTTCAAATTGACAATAGAGGAGAATATCCAGGTAACTCATTAAAGCAATTTCTTAACCTTATGATTTCACTCATAGGAATGGCATTATGTTAAGCTCGCCCAAGTAGTTCAAAAAAATTTTAGTCCGAGCCAAAGCCAAATTGGACGATCCAAAGTTTGATTAAGCACAGTCCAACTTGATTATTTTCTTCTTTTTTAATTTAAAATTAAAAAATGACTTTATTTTATTAAAAAAGACATCATTTTTTTTATAAAAAATTTCAGACTTCATTAGACTGAGCTAAGAAGTCTGAGCTCGAGCCTATCTTAAAGTCCAAAAATTAAACAAAAGCTTGAACTTGATTTAAAATCTGGTCAAACTGGGTCAATTGACTTCCTAATCACTCATCATCTTAGTTGTCCATATATCCACAAGTAAAATGGAGTAGGAGAAGGCAAACACAAACATTTGGTTGAAATGAGGCTCATTCTTCCTTACCATTAGTCTTTTGGCCTCATACTTTCCAAACATCCACACATTTGGTAAACTACCTGTCCACTCCAGTTTTGAATAATAAGTATCCCTTAACTGTGCTTTCAAGGTTCAATCAAATTACTCATGTTTTTTCAACTTTTTGGGTGTAAATGTTTTCCTCATCTTATACCATGCAATCAGCAAAAGTTTTGAAACCAAAGGTGTTTACCACCTTTGTTGGGTTATTACCTAACATTTTAGATGATGCATTAGCCACACCTCATTAGAAGGAAGCTATGAATGATGAGTGTCAAACTTTACTCAAGAATAATACTTGGCCTTTAGTGAATAGTGACCCTACCTATTGACAGAGTTCTTATAGACTGTATGTGGGTGTTCCGAGTAAAAGAAAATTAAGATGGCTCCATTTAGTGCTATAAAGCTTGCTTGATAGTCCAGGGATTCCATCAACAATATGGATTTTGACTTCATAGAAACATTTACTCCTGTTGTGAAGCCAATTACCATTGGAATCATTCAAAAATTTTCTCTATCAAAAGGCTAGGATGTGAGACAAGTTGACATTAACAATGCCATTTTCACGAGCAAGTTTACATGGTTTGAAGCTACTAATCAAACACTAGTTTGTAGATTAAACAAAGCTCTTTATTGCTTGAAGTTGGTCCCAAGAGCATATATAGTTTGAAAGGTTATTATTGCTCTCGTTCATTTTGGGTTCATTGCCTCTCATTGTGATCCCTCTATTTTCATTAAAATCACTACCAAGTCAATTCTATATGTCTTAGTCTACGCAAATGACATACTTGTCACTAGCAGCTCAACTAATGAAATTAAACAATCAATCACTCACATCAACTCTAGTTTTGTACTTAAAGACCTTAGTGATCTTAGCTTTTTTTGGGGATTCAAGTCCATGTTACTGCCAATAGTGGTTATCATTTTATCTCAGTCTAAGTACATCAAAGTTTTGTTAGCAAGAGCAAAAATGATAGGTTCCAAGTGTTAAACAACTCCTATGACTAGTGGCTTGAGATTACCTACACGTAATGATAGAGAAGCAATGAGCAGAATTGTATAGATCTTTTGTGGGAGCATTGCAGTATGTCACAATAACTCAGGCCTGAAATTGCCTTCTTAGTGAACAGGGCCTGTTAGTTTATGAATAAGCCCTCTGATAAACACTGTAAAGTAGTTGAGCGAATTCTTAGGTATTTAAGTGATACCTTAGACAATGACATTCATTTGAGGAAAGAAACATTACGTGATATCCAGATTTACTGTGAAGCAAATTGGGGTGCAGATTCTGATGACCGATGCTCTACAACATGACCGAGGCTGAATGCAAGAGCTTGGCAAATGTTATAACTGCGATTACTTAGGTTAAGTCACTGCTAAATAAGCTTAAGGTTTCAACTACTAAAATTCCAGATATATTTTATGATAACAAGAGCATAATTATGTTAGCTGCAATTCCAGTATTGGATTCCAGAGTTAAGAATGTGGAAATAAATTTTCAGTTTGTGCAAGAGAAAGTCATTATTAAAGAAGTAGTTGTCTTCATGTTTCTTCACAAGATCAACTTACCGATGTATTCCCAAAATCAGTACCACATTTACGATTCATAGATCAACGTCACAAACTCAGAGTAGAAAATTATCTCCCTGAGTTTGAGGGGGATTGTGAGAAAAAATAGCTTCCATTCTATTATTGACAGCTAAGGTAAGTTGGAGTAAAATTTTAGAACGGAATTTAATATGTTGTTCAGTCGGTACCTTAATTTAATTAACTATAATTAATGGGCTGGGTTCATTTATTCATAGAATATATTTATTTATTGGTTGATAAGTCTTAGGCAACTACCATTAACATTACGCACGTACATTAGAGACAAGTCTCATGTCTTTGCCACGTTTTCAGTTTCCTAATCCATGAAAATGAAATTTGACCATGTCCTATGCCTATACGTACAATTAGTTTAATCAAATGTCGTCTAATGTTTGAGGTCATTGATGATAAGGTCTGTCAAATCCTACTAATCACTGTTAAGCACGTATCAATATGATCTTACAGATCCGATATTGCAGCTCAGGAACGAGTTCATAGGCTTGAATTTTCCAAACCAAAGCACAAGATACGTGGGGGAACCTGATGGCAGGTCAACTTGTGACGATGATTGTGAAATCTTTTTTTTTGGTTTAGGAAAACGGTTCTTGTAGATGATTTGGAAACAAGTTCAGATTCCATTTTGGCTGTGTTGTGGGTGGGTCGATTCTGGAGAATCCGGTATTCTGAGACATATATAGGAAACGAACAAAAGGCAAGGATATTTGTTGCCATTTGGAGTCTGATACAAAGAATTTGTTTCAGATTCTAGATCAAGAACAGCTTCTAAGTGACAAAATCCAGGATTCGGAAGATATTCTCCACAGATCATTATGTGGGTAATTTTGAAGATGGGAGAAAATTGCAGGTAATGATCGATTTTCGTTAATCGAAGGTTTCAGCAAGGCTTAATTTTGACCAGATTTTATTCAGAGGAGAATCAGTAAGAGACCAAGGATGAGCGCTAAAGATCCTCTGAAACTCGACGACGAACAGCTAGCCGAACTACGTGAAATTTTCCGGTCATTCGACCGGAACAAAGACGGTAGTTTGACGCAACTGGAGCTGGGGTCACTCCTCCGATCACTGGGTCTGAAGCCGAGCGAAGACCAACTCGAGACATTGATTCAAAAGGCAGACACAAACAGCAATGGCCTGATAGAGTTCTCGGAGTTCATAGCACTTGTGGAGCCAGACCTTGTGCAAGCAAAGTGCCCGTACACGGAGGACCAGTTGAAGAAGATATTCAAGATGTTTGACCGGGACGGCAACGGATACATAACTCCGGCAGAGTTGGCGCATTCGATGGCCAAGTTGGGACATGCTTTGACGGCGGAGGAGTTGACGGGTATGATAAAGGAGGCCGACACAGACGGAGATGGTTGCATAAACTTTCAGGAGTTTGCTCAAGCTATTACATCTGCAGCTTTTGACAATTCTTGGCTCTGAATCTGTTGGTTGTTTTAATGGCTTTCATCCCATTTTTTTTCTCAGCCTTCAAGCAGGAGATGCAAAACGTTGTCAGTCAATTTCCTACAGTTTCATGTCTTTTCCTTAACATATTCTAAAGCTAGTCTTCAGTTTGCGATCATCTGTTGCCTCGCAATAACCCAGTCAACTTGTGCAGAGCGCCAGAGCGAGGAACATGGATCGTATCGAATGCTTTCATTTTCAAGAATTCTGTAATAATTGTCATTGCATGCTTTTGTTATAGCATCTCCATTCGACTTTAGATATACATATACGAAATGAGTCCAAACTCCAAAAATGTTTCTTTCTTTTACCACCGGTAAGCATATATAAATTCCTGTCACGACTTCAGTAAATTTAAACTCAACCCACGATTTTAGATGAATGCTTTAAGATTAACTTGACCACTATCATATTTCAAAATGCAAAAAAGACATAAAAATTTATGTCTTACTTTGTTTTTCCACCAATTGTTCATAGATGGTTGCCCTTGTTTGTACTTGTATTTCTAAGCTTATACACTAATGTTAACATGGGTAGCCTGTTCCGATAAATCTATTCGGTTAATCCTTTCCTTTTTTTTTTAACAGTCATATTTTTCTATTCTCTCGAGTAGTCAACAAAAAAATGACAACTTTTTTGAATTGATAGATGATTCCTGGGCTAAAATAGCTTGTAATCATTTAACGTTGTGATATAGTGAAAATGGTTATTAGGCATTGTACTTTAAATGACTTTCATACGATTAAGCAAAACGTTGATTATTGGATATAAGAGCAACCTAACCCGTCTGCTTCACTTTTATTAATTGATTATGTCATATTAACACATAATTTATGACTACTTTTATTGATTGTACTGTCAATTTTTTAACATTGACACTTGCGAGTAAGGGTATAAAGTTAAACCTTGCAAAAATGAATCTTGAAAAAGTCGGAGCTGAAAAATTTATAAATGGTCCATGCAATATTCATATTTGCGAACAGGTCTTGTGGCGATTTAGGTGATATGTGCTCTAACCCAAGTAGGGATGGGTAATTGGACACTGTCACCTCATAATCAATAAGGTTAATAATTCGAATCAATGTTCATAACATATGATAGTATCAAATTTTTTTGCCATTGTCATCCAATAAGTATCTTTGTATATTATATGAGTTATGCATAGAATTGATAATCTTCAAACTTTTATCAAGTTACAAAATCATCATACATTACCTTGATATTACTTCTTGCATATTATAGTTAAAGAACATGTTTTAAGTTTGAAATTATATCTGTTTAAGATTCATTGGAACTTTAATTAAATACTTTACAACTTATTGTTAACTATTTGTTTGTCTAGCTTATTTAATTGACCTTAGAATTCAGTTTTTTTTTGGTAATTTAGAATTGAGTTTTAGTTTTGGCAAGGTGGGACCTTCAAATTTACCTCTATCATAGAGTATAAAGGAGGAGAAATATATAATTTTATAGTCAAGCTGGATCAATTGACGACATTACAATTCATATGCACATTAAAGGACTTGGGCTATAAAGAGGGCGAAGTTTTGAATTATAAATTTCCACGGGAGTCTTTTGAGGATGACATTAACAGACTTAAGAAGTGAGGTTTACATCTTCTACATGATTAATTTAGTTGAAAAGAACAGTTATGAGATTATGGAGGTATTTTTGAATAATGTTGTGTATTCCTTATTGAGACAAGGGTATTATTTTTACAGTCCTCATGATAGGAAGGTATTTGTGTCGACAAATGCAAACTTCTTAGAGGAAGAGTTTG
>JANSVB020000035.1:1518714-1538843 GCA_025504935.2 Erythroxylum haughtii
CTTTGGATGCCTTTAAAATTTTTAAGGCTGAAGTGGAGAATCAATGTGAAAAACTGATTAAAATCGTGAGGTCAGATCGAGGTGGAGAGTACTATAGTAGATACACTGAAAGTGGACAAGCACCTGGTCCCTTTGCGAAGTTTCTTCAGGAACATGGGATTGTTGCCCAATACACCATGCCTGGTTCTCCGGATCAAAATGATGTGGCAGAAAAAAGAAATCGAACTTTAATGGACATAGTGAGAAGTATGAGGAGAAACACAAAACTTCCTTAATTCCTATGGATAGAAGCTCTAAAGACGAATGTCTATATAGTAAATCGGGTTCTAACCAAGGCTGTCTCAAAGACACCTTTTGAGATATTTAAGGGTTAGAAATCGAGTCTGAGGCATATACGCATTTGGGGATGCTCGTCTGAAGTGAGAATTTACAACCTACAGGAAAAGAAGCTAGACCCAAGGACCATTAGTGAAAAGAAGCTAGACCCAAGGACCATTAGTGGGTATTTCATTGGATACGTTAAAAGGTTTAAGGGGTATAGGTTCTATTGTCCATCTCACGACACTAGAGTTGTGGAATCAAGAAATTTAAAATTTCTTGAGAATGACTTGATCAGTGGGAATGCTAATTTGTCGGACATAGGTTCAGAAAGCGGCCATTATGAAGCTCAACCCTCTGGTTTAAATGATAGATTGATTGTCATCCATACCCCTCAAGTTGAAACGGGTAGTGGACAACCAGTTACTGAAGTTCCACAAGTTGTTAACACTAATCCAATAGATAAAGCTGTAAATGAGGAACAACTAGAAATTGTTAAGTAACTAGTTGAATAATAGGTTGAGCAACAGGTTCCTCCTAAGGATGATAATATAACATTAAGGAGATCCACTAAGGTTAGACAGCCAGCAATACCTAGTGATTACATAGTGTATCTACAAGAGTCAGATTACAACGTTGGAGCTGAAAATGATCCTGAAATGTTTTCACAAACTATGAGTTCTAAGGAATCGAACTTATGGTACAATGCTATGAAGGATGAGATGGATTCTATGGCATCTAACCAAGTCTGGGATCTCGTTAAGTTACCAAATGGTGTGAAAAACACTGGATGTAGGTGGGTATTTAAGACAAAGAAAGACTCACTAGACAACATTGAGAGACATAAAGCAAGACTTGTTGCCAAAGGGTTCACTCAAAGGGAAGGAATCGACTACACGAAAACATTTTCTCCCGTGTCTAAGAAAGATTCTCTTTGTATAATCATGGCATTAGTAGCTCATTTTGATCTTGAGTTACATCAAATGGATGTGAAAATAGAGTTCCTCAATGGTAAACTAGAGGAAGAGGTTTACATGAAACAACCTGAAGGATTCTCCTCTAGTGATAGTGAGCATTTAGTTTGTAAGTTTAATAAATTCATATATGGAATAAAACAAGCCTCCCGACAGTGGTATTTAAAATTTCATGAGGTTATCACTTCATTTAGTTTTGAAGAGAATGTAATGGACCAGTGTTTATACTAGAAGGTCAGTGGGAGTAAGACTTGTTTTCTTATATTGTACGTGGATGACATTTTGCTTGCGACTAATGATAAGGGTTTGCTATATGAGGTGAAACAATTTCTCTCAAAGAATTTTGATATGAAAGATATGGGTGAGGCATCTTATGTCACTGGCATCAAGATCCATAGAGAAAAATCTTAAGGAATTTTGGGTTTGTCTCAAGAGACCTGTATCAACAAAGTTTTAGAGAGATTTCAGATGAAAGATTGTGCACTAAGTGTAGCACCCATTGTGAAGGGTGATAGATTCAGTTTGAATCAATGCCCAAAGAATGGTTTTGAATGGGAACACATGAAGAACATTCCATAAGCTTCAATTGTTGGAAGCATTATGTATGTTTAGGTCTGCACCTGACCTGACATCACATATGCTATTGGAATGTTAGGTAGATATCAATGTAATCTAGGTGTTGACCATTTGAAAGCTGCAAAGAAGGTTATGAGATATCTTCAAAACACAAAAGACAACATGCTTATGTACAGGCGAACTGAGAACTTGGAAGTATTTGGAACTTCAATTCAAACTTTGCTATCTACATTGATTCAAGGAAATCAACAAATGGATATATTTTCATGTTAACTGGTAGAGCTATATCTTGGAGAACTGCCAAGCAGACCCTAATTGTTATTTCTACTATAGAGGCTGAGTTTGTATCATGATTTGAGGCTACCTCACATGGTGTATGGTTGAAGAATTTCCTATCTAGGATTAGAGTTGTTGATTCAATTTCTAAGCCATTAAGGTTGTACTACGACAAATCAGCGGTGGTCTATATGGCTAAAATTGATAATGTTTTCAATGACACATTGATTTAGACGTCTTCAAGATACCATTGCATGGATTTAAATGTGATAGTCCAATAGCTTATTCATATTGCTACCATTATCTCCTTGCTATAATGTCAAAATAGATGTTTTCTCGTATCACGTGGAGTCTCATTGTTTTATATGGTTGATGCACTATAAATAATTTAGAACATGTTTAATAAAAATAGAAATAATGAATAGACAATGAAATTGATATTTATCTAATTTAAAGAAAGATAAAAGTTTTAAAGAAAAAGAAGTGATAATTATTTTTTAATAGGTGCAAACATAAATAAATGTGGCCATTAAAATTAAGAGTTTGAAAGCATAATTAAGGACGAGGAAGAGGTCAAGTATAGGTGATAGAGGAAACAGTAGTTAAAGACATTCAACAGAAAGCAAAAAGTCAGATTATTCTCCTATTTCTGTTTAACTAAACAACTCTAGTGTCTCGAGAAAACATGTGTTTAAATTCATTACAGCAAAAAATGCTTTAGGCAACAAACAAAAGCGTAGCTATAAGTACAATTATTGTTATCTTTTTATTAAGGCAACAAAATTTGTATCGTACAAGAAGTGGTAACGTAATAAGTATGAGGCAACAAAGTTTTTTGATTGGGCCACAAAGTAAAATTGTTGCTTTAAGTTTTGACTAAGACAACATGTTAGTTTCAAACTATAGAAACAATGTTAAATAGATATTGCAACACTTTTAAGTCTTTCTAAGGCAACATAGTGATTTTTTTTAGGCAACAATTTATTCTTTCTCACCAATATTATTTAACATAAAGTCAAACTCTTTTCCTTATATAAGCAATATCCATATAAACATTAAAAGATATATATAGATATTAATGTACATCTTAATTGCATATGTATTATCAAATGTAAATGACAAAAAAACTACATTTATATATAATATATAGTTTATAAAGACTTATAAAATTTAATCTTTTAACATATTCAAAATACAAAAGAAAAAAATCACTAGCTAAAATATCCATATACAATATTGTCCTCCATTCCATATGAAATATAAGTGAATTAATCTAAATACTAAATAAAAACAATATGTATGGGCGATCCAAAATCCTTCACCAAGTACCTACTTGCCCACTCCTAATCATCACCATCCTATAAAAAAAGAAAGAAAAATAAGTATATTAGAATTGTAAAACTACTACGCTCACAAATAAGTTGATATATCTAAAAAATGAAATACTAACAACTTTATTGTAGCGTCAATTTAATCAAGATAAATAATATAGTCCAAAAACTAATAGCACAATGGTTCAGTTCTTTTTATGAGCAAATTCAAAAAGCATGAACATAAGCAGCTAATCTCAACAAAGAAGATAACAAGATGATATACAAAAATAGTGAATTAAGGAAATTTGTTACCGTATATTCTTTATCTTGATATGTATGGTTTGGAGGAATAGAAGATTCCTTTCGTAATTGACTAGGTTTAATCAATTTACTAAACATGTTTATGTCAGTGGTGTTAGCTTGCCCAAGCTGAGATTGAATAAGGGAGAGCATTTGTTTCATCTTTCTTCTCTATCAGCTTTATCTTGTTTGAGTTGCCTTTTCATTTCCAAGCGTTCAACTTTCTCTTATTCTATTTCCATTCTCATTATCTCCTTTTCAACTTCTACTTTTTGGTTCATCTCTTCTTCTAATGCATTCTTAATGAATTGCAAATACTCATTAGGAACTTTGAACAAGGCTTCACTCACCATATTTTTTTCTTTCATAGTGATGCTTTCACACCCATTCAAAATGTTTATTATGTCCACACCTTATCAGTCCCAAATTAGCCACAACTTTATCAAGCTTTTCACCATCATTTCCTTTTGCACTTTTTCAATGCGAGCCTATAAAAGAAAAATTGCAATCATAGTAATGAATGCAAGCACTATATACGATTATGAAAATCCTATTATAATTCCAAATACTATAAATAACTTATTTTGATAAGAAGAACAAATCAACAAGATTAGAGTGAATTGCTAGCTATTAAATTAGTGAATTAGAAGAGGACATATGTAGATAATTAAAGGTGTAAATTATTCTTTAATGTTTTGATGAATAAATATAGAGAACTCACTAATGAAATTTTGGAAACCCTTCGTGTAAATAGGAATGCTAAATTATATATAAGAAATAACATCAAGTTGAAGCATATGGTTAAAAATGTAGAAAAGTCTTTCAATGATTTTTTTAATAGAGCTCAAGTTCTTTACTCTCAAGTACATAGAAGAAGAAGCATGTAAGAACTATATATATGTATTCCCATTTGTTTTTTTTTACATTTTCCTTTTTAGTTTTGATGGTTAGCCTTAGAAGGGAATTAGCTTTAACCCCTAAGAACTTTGAACATTAATGTTATGTAGTACCCATATTATGTCTATGGTCTTTTAGTATCTATATAGGATTATTTCCTATACAATTTCTAGAAAGAGTTAGAATAATGGTATATTGAACTTCAAAGGTTTTTTTTTTTAATTTTTAATGTCTCATGGAAAGCAAATTAAAAATTATGTAACTTATGCCATTAATTTGCTTTGTATGATAAATGCTTGAATGATTAGTTATTAATTCCCTAATTCTTAGTGATTAAAGTTATTTTCAGTATAAGATACGTATTTTGGTTTAGGTACAAGTTGGAGGAAAAAGAATCAAATTGAGTTAAATTCATATCTTTGATGCATTTTTATTGATGTTTGATCTTTTTTTGCCATCTTGAAGCAAAAGGAGATATGTTAGGGTAAAAATGGGATAAAAATATAGAAGAATTAGAGTTGTTATAAAGTTACATGCTTGTGTGTGTTACTTACATGGCTGTAGATTTAGTTATTCTTGATAGAATTTTGTCATTATTTTTATGGACTAGCATAATAAACATAATTTTGTACAAACTCTGATTAATTTGATTTAATTTGATGCTAAGATAATTGGGCTTGATAATTATCTCTCAAATGTATCATTGGGCCTGTGTTCATGGGCTTGTTATGATGGGTAGGCTTGGCCCATATTTTGCAGTGCACAGGAGGCCCTACTGCTAGCCAACCTTAAATACAGCCTCCCCATTAAGAACTGTATGTGTTTTTTGTTGATTAAGGCTTGGAATAGTAGTAGTCAATCCTCTGCGTCTCTATCGCTCCGCTTCATAGAAAATAACAATGGATTCAGTTGTTCCCCAATTTTCTAGTATTTATCCATCCAATTATTGAATCTAGTATGTTACAATCCTAGGGTTAATCAATTGTATTAACTAGTTAAGAAATTAATTTATAATTTCGTGTTAATTTCCTTCATTTGGTATCAGAGCTATGTTAACCCTATTTGTGATTGCTAATTTTGTGTAATTTTTGATATATTAATTTCATAGAATTTGGGGATTTTCAGATTTGTTAATTGTTTTCTGTGAAATCATTTTTGTTGTTGTTGATTTGTTTCAGTTTGGTGTCAAAGCATGTGGTAGGTTTGTAAAATTAGCTACTGTCTTTTGAAAACCTCAAGAACTCAAAAAATAAATCGAACCATAAAATGTTTTCGTTCATTTTTTCGAACCTATTCAGTGCTTCTTTTATGAAATTGATTGATGGTTGTAGACCGTTAAATTCTAAATCTATTGACACCAATTTCGTTGAAAACGGATCAAAATTGAGCAAGATATAGCTATTTTTTGAACCAGGTCACGAATCGGGTCGGGAGACCCGAATTGCTGATTTTCGGGTGAGGAAGACGACACCCGACCTGGTTGGGCGTTCCCCACGCACGGCGGTGGCTTGTGGAGGTGCATGCGGCCTTCTTCGACTGTAGTTTTTCCCCAAATTTTTTCTTGTGTTCTTCACTTGCCCAGTTCTATTTTATGGTATTTTTCTTGATTTTTTTAATGCTAGAACTTTTATTTTTATTTTTCCCAAATTTTAAAATTAATAAAAATATAATGTACTCTCTGATTTTTTTCTTGAAAATTTTTGCACTTGTTTCTAATATTATTTGGGCTTGTGGGGTCTTGTGTACTCTCAATGTTACGTAGTTATGCACCAAAATTAATTTTGGATGTAATTTATGCATATAATGTTATATTATATGATTACTATGGTTAATTTTGTAATTGTGGTGCTAACTAAACCTATAGGAACATTCTTGGGGAATGTTATTAGACTATTGTCATTCCCTTTGTGTAATTGTAAGCTCACCTATCATGAGACCAATTATTACAAATTACTATTGTGATGTTGTTATTGCGCATACATTAGATACTATGTTAATGATGCACTTATCCTATCGGTTTGTCTTTATCAATGTGGTTTCTAATGTTTTGTTTAATTCATTGAATTATTTCTTTAAAGTTTTCAATATCTGATCAATATTAGTTTTAGGGTTGGGTGATCTGTGTTGTAATTCGGGACCCTTAGGTAAGATTGCAATTATATGAGAAGCTAGCTGTGTTGTTTGCCCAATTTTGCTAGTTCTTGATACATTTGCTAAATCTCCTTGCATTGTATCAATTTCCGGCTTTGAATTCTTCGATTAAGCTAAATGGGACCAATTATGAGGACTGGCTTGAATCTTTGAATCTTTTTTTGGCGGTTTCTAATGTTGATGTTTCTCTCATTGAGGATGAGCCTGCACAACCCACTGCTGAATCTTCCGCCACAGATGGAGTTAAATATGATAAGTGGGTTCGTTCTAACAAGGTCTGTTTGATGACCATCAAGTACATAATAGAGAAGACTATTAAAGAGAGCATTATAGAAACTGATAATGCCAAAAATTATCTCAAGGTTGTTGGTGAAAAATTTTCAAAAGTTTGATAAGACTGAAAAGTCTAATTACTTGTCTTTAGTGTCTAAAACCAAGTATGATAGTGTGGGTGGTGTTCGTGAGCATGTTATTAAGCTTGTGAACTGGTATAACAAGTTGAAGGTCATGAAAGCTGTGTTGGGAGAGGATTATCTAATCTGGCAGGTGTTTGAATATCTTCCATCTGAGTTTGATGTTCTCAAGACTACTTATCATGCTCAGAAAGATGAATGGAGCATTGATGAGTTGATTTCCATTCTTATTCAAGAGGAGCATACTATGAAGAAAGGAAAGTCCATAGTATTCATCACACTTCTCACAAGAGTGGTGACAAGAAGAAATTTTATAGAAACAAACAAAGTAAGCCTCAATTTAGGAAGAAGGGAAATGATAAACTTGTATTAACTTTTAGGCCTGGTGCGAGTTTTGGTACTAAGACAAAGCATGTTTTTAATAGAAGCTGCAGCTTTTTTCTTGAACATGGGCATAGGCAGTGTGATTATGTAAAGCTTAAGAACTGGTTGGCAAAGAAGAAAGGTATACCTCAAATCTTTGTTTTTTTGTAATCAAATCTGGTTGATGTTCCTCCTAATTCATGGTGGTTAGACACTAGTGCAACTATTCATGTAACGAACTCATTACAAGAGTTCAAAAACAGGCAGAAACCAAACAAAGGGGAGTCGACAGTGCAATTAGGAGGTGGATTTAATTTTAATATTGAGCACATAGGAGTAGTTTCCTTGAGTTAAGTAGTAGACATGATTTGCGTTTGAAAGATACTGTATATGTGCTTTCAATGAGAAGGAATTTTATTTCAGTTTCTGTTTTACACAATTGTGGATACATCTGTTGTCATTGATGTTGGTTATGCTGTTTAAGTGGGAGAATGATATAATTTATCATTAATTTTGTGGACTAGCATAATAAACATAATTTTATACAAATCCCGATTAATTTGATGTCAAGATAATTGGGGTTGGTAATTATTTCTCAAACGTGTCATTGGGTCTGTGTTCATGGACTTGCTATGATTGATAGGCTTAACCCATGTTTTGTAGTGCACAGAAGGCTCTACTACTAGCCGACTTTAAATACAGTCACTCCATTGAGAGCTATACGGGTTTTTGCTAATTAGGGTTCAGAATAGCAGTAGTCAATCCTTTGCTGCGTCTCTATCACTTCGTTTCACAGAAAATAACAATGGATTTAATTATTTCACAATTTTCAGGTATTTGTCTATACAATTATTAAATATAGATTACAGCCCCAGGGTTAATCAATTGTATTAATTAATTATGAAATTAATATGTGATTTCGTGCATATTTTCCTTCACATCAGTTATAGCCAGAATCTTGGTTCTGATACCAATTTGTTATGAGTATTCTTTTTGTGATTGAAATGGGAAATTAGGGTTCGGATTGATGAAAGAAAATAGAAGAATACAGAAGCATAAGAAGTTGAGCAGAAGCGAGAAGACTTTCTTTAGTGAGAGAAAGTCCGTTGCATATATTCGTTGCCTCTCCCTCTGTTCCCAACAGTTATAATAACGAATACTACAACTGTTAGAGATCAACCAATCACATGAATACGTTTGTGCCCCCTTACATGACTTTGTTTCATTTATGAACTATTATGTACAATACTACATCGTGTACTGCTGCTTCATTTATTCATCAGCTACCCTTCTTATTATGACAATGTCCTATTTATTAATCATCTTCAATGCTACACTGTATAATTTTTCTTCTTCATTCATAAGCTTCCGCTCGTGTCACATTCAATCTTCACGACAATATAATTATGTGTATCCTAAGTACCAACAATAATATAAAAAAGTATTGGTGATGTTTGTTTTGTTTTGAAAGAGAAGTTGGATATGATATATATTATAAGTTGTGGTTATCAGTTTGGCATAGTTCTGTACTAATCTGTAAAAGAACCAGAATGTTAGAAAAGATTGAAATGACTATTTGTAAAAAGAAAATCCGATTCGCTCTTTTTATTATTACATCTAAAGCCAAGGCTCGTAATAAAAAGTCTAACAAGTGTTGAGAAGTTCTATACAACAATAAAATAAGCATTCGCCTCAAAAGGCAAACGCAGATCACCGCCATTCAGCAAAACTAATCACTACTAAAGTAAAGCTAGGACGAAATATTAGTCGAAATTAGTCAGTATCAGATGAATGTGGCGTGTGTAACTAGGTACTTTTGATTCTACAAACATCGATGCCTTCTGCAAGTTCCTTATAATCTTCCAAAGATTGTAACATGATTTTTTAAGATGAGAAAGCAAAATATGTTGAGGGAAAAGAAAAACGATGTTCAAGTATGGTTAAGAATCCCTATAAATAACCATTAAAAACCAAATGTTGATTTGATAAACAAATACTTAAATTAAAGCTGAGAACCGTTACATAATGACTTTCAGTTTCTTATTCCAAAACCATGAAGGATCAATATTTAGAAGTTTATATTGTTTTTACAAACACGCCACTATTATATGCTACCATACCACCCTAATAAATGAAAAAGAGTAAATGAAATGCAATGCAAACGGGACGCTCACATGCTTAGCTGCAAAGTTTGTATAAGAGTATATACACAAACTCTTGGGATAATGAACCATCATCAGTTTCAAGGGCCTGAACTTACTCAGACGTAGCAGCTTAAAGAGTCAAGTATCACGAACTGGAGTATAGCCTTGTGCTTCATGAGAGCGTTCCTCCTCAGCCGTAACTTTCTCTTTGGTCTTCTGACCAACTTCCTCCGCTGCCTTGGCTACTTTGCTGAAAGCACCTGTGACCCATGAGACTCCACTTAGCACATAACGGTTCTTCATGACAGCAGATCCAGCATTACTCACTGTCTGTTCAGCAGCTGTAAATGCAGACTTGGTTGTTTCAGAAACCCGAAATTTCTCATCCACTGCCCTTACCTTGTCATTCACCATAGCTGTACCAACAGTTATTTTCTCGCTAAAACCAATCTTTTGATCCAGAGAAGCAACTTTTGAAGTGGCAGTTGATGTAAGTTGGTGTTTCTCATCAAAGGACCTGGCTTTGCCAACGGCATCTTTCCCTAGAATGAAGCCCTTGGCTAACATGGTGCTTACAACATCCTCAGCCTTCTGAATAGCAGATTGAGCATTGGACGAACTGTTCTCTATTCCCTGATGAGATTGCAGAATTAAGAGAGTTACAACATTAATAATTTATCAAGATAAATTGTAAGGGATTGCTCAATCAGTGACATTACACTAGATTGGGCTGAAGCTGTAGCCGACAGTTTGTACTCCGGTGCAGGTTCAATCACAACTGACTGATCGACTATTGTTGCTCCCTGAAAGGTACAAATAAGCTTATTATCATCTCACAATGTATCCAAGCTTAGATAATTGTTTATGTATGATTTTGTGCCACGTGAATGTGCTTATAAAATAGTGGAAGGCAGGTATATCAAATGGAAAATTTGATCAAGTTGAAATATAAAGCTTATGAGTAAAACTTGCACGTAAAAATATGATTATGTTGATGTACAATTGAAATTTGTCATTTACAGATAACTTGATAGCATATGTTCCTAGCTTCCTCAGACCATCCCAAGTATGCAGAAACAGATCAATGCTGCCATTCTCAAGATACAAAAAATGAGTTGAAAATGTAACAACACATCATATAGCAGGGAAAATAGCTGCTGTTGCTTTATCCAAAATGGAACTCTAGCAACAAAGATCAGCCATGTTGAGAATAAGGCATAATTGAAAGACATCAATTAGTTGAAGATGGTAAGAATCCACTATCCATACATAACAACAACAGAAACAGAGAAGTAAAAGACCAGCCATTTGCAAGGTTCAATTTCAAGGCCAATAAGACTGCTACCTGCTCCAGGATCCAGGCTTCAAGTGAAAAAATTTCTTAAGAAAGCAGAGTAATTAGGGCTTAAATTTACAAATCTTTGCACCACTGGCCTTAAATATTTCTGAAGAATTGATATATTGTTCCAACAAAATGAGAATATTCACAAAAGATAACAGAATAATATGAATCTATCAACTTTGCCACCAATACAGTAGAAGAAATAATGGTAACTAAATTTCACAAAAAGTATAATCACCCTCTGACAATCAGATCTTTGCATTGTTAACCTAAAGAAACTCAAAAGATCTGTTAAACAATTTAGGATTCATTGTTAACCTAAAGAAATCCAACAGATCCGTTATACAATTTAGGATTCATTCACTTAGAAAATCCCTTCACTAACATGATGGATAAGGAACTGTTAGAATATGTATCAGAAAGATTCACATAGAAATATTTGGCAACTTGTAATCTAGTAAAATTAAAGCTAATAGTAGTTAAGAAGTGAAGGCACCGAAAGAAGAACTGCAGTCTCTGCTCCTTGAGGATCTTTGAAAGTAACATATGCAATTTGAGACCGCTCATTCTGACTGCAAAATAAACAGAATAAGGTTACACATGTGGTTTTACATAAGTGGTTAATTAAGTTCCTGTCAATACAAAATAGCTGAGCCCTACTCTAAGTTGGAAAGCTTCATTCTTATTTTAAACCAATTGAAAAAAACTAGAAAAACAAATATTCACCAACCCTTGCAATTCTATATACTGAATTTCCCCAGAAAAGGAAAAGAATTCCTTGACATCTTGCTCTGTTGCCTCCAAGGAAACATTACTAACCTTTACTGTACGTATCTGCATTGACAAGTAAAAAATACTAGATCAGGCAATAAGATGAACAATATACACATAAAATTCATTCACTATTCAAATTGAATCTTGCTGTGGAAGCTTTAACTACCGAATATCTACTGTCATATTTCCTAAAATATATCAGGGCTATAGGAATAATGTGATTCAAAAAAATCAAGCAGATAACAATTAGACTTCCATGGGACTTATAAGACAAATGACCAAGGACATCCATAAAGATCAGAGAAATAGATATCAAGAAATAAACAGTCACTTGTAACATCATATTCCTTACTTACATGATGAAAACAGGCTTAGTTAACTCCAAAAATTTACATGGATTCTAAAATCCAGATTATATGGTCAATTTTCATGTCTTGATTATGCTATCAAGCAACACTCTCCAAAAACTTTCTCAATTGCAATTTGCCTCTGATCTTTGGAAATAGAAACTAACTCGATTCATTGAAATGATATAAACATTTTCCAGAGAGGCAAAATTACACAAGGACTAGCAACCATCTGACAGCTTATGCAAAAATCAAGAAGGTAACCCCATTATTAATGTTTTTACATTATCACGGCATCAAATTGGATTGCAAAGAGTTGGATGGGAAATTCATGTCATAGGCTTGAGCACCATTTTCGGTTACATAATTGAGTTCAAAATAAAGAGGAGACCAACAGGCGAAAACTTTTAGAGTAAACCAAAAGGAAGTGATCATATAAAAGTCAACTGAAGGCAAAGCTAATGACTTCAAGGTTCAAGCCAGTACCTTCTTCACACCTCCCACCCACAATAAAACTCACATAGTTTTAGGTAAAACCTTAAACTAGAGTCAATTGCTCTGATGTAAAGAAGCACACCCAACTCATATCTAACAAGGAAGAACAATTAGTGTCAACTAGTTCGACGAATTCCAATTTATCTTTATTTCAGTGAGAATCTCACTGCTCACAAAATCCAACTCAATTAACTAAAACCAAAAAAGAAATTAAAGAGAAGCATCGAAAAACTTCACAAAAACAGAGCGTATACTTGATTCCCACACCCTCAAGTTCTGAGTATTTCAGTTTTTAAATGAAGCAAAAAAATCCAATTCGTGGTGCTTTTGATTCATATTCATAAAAGAAATGAATATCAAAAATTAAAAAGAAACACATATATGCATAAACTTTACAGGGTTATTGAATTTGCTAATAAACTGGATTTCTAACCATCACAAAACGATACAGAACAAGTGCGCGAGATTTGTATTTCGTGAAAAAAACCACAAAAATAAACCAAGCTTTTGCTAACCTCCATGGACGTTGAAACTAATTTTCGTTTCAGAAAACAGTTGTTGAAGAGGACAAGTGCGGGACGGTGAGGCTTCTAAGATATGGTTTTGTTATATTTTGACGTCTTTTATTTTGGTAAATCATATGGTAAGGGAACGAAGACACCAAGTGAGAAAGAGTGGAACTGGTTGTAGAGAATTGAAAAGAGTAAGTTGACGTGTGATCGTCGTCGGATAGCACATGTTCCCAACATTCTGTTACCGAGACGCTTCTCGGACTGATTATTTTGTTAATTTTCTTCTTTTAATTTCTATTTATTTAAAAACTAAAAATAAAATAAAAAATCAATTATCTTATCAAGTAACGTTATCTTCACGATGCTTCCGAGATATGCATGGACTGATATCTCCGGATTACGTGCGAGTAACTAATAAGTAATAACCCTTCAAGGTCAAAGCAAAATTAAAATAATCAATAAATTTATTATAAAACAACAGGCAAGAAATAACTGATTGAGGTTTGATGATACGTGGTTATGTAAGGATATTGATTAGTTCTTGAAAATTTATGGATCTTGATTTTGGGTTTTAAGCCTAACCTATAGTCTAGAATATGTATCATGAATCATTGGAGTGAAGAAGGTTGACAACAATAGATTTCTTTTTAACTATTGTCTTTGTTTTCTATTCTTCTTTCTTCTTCGAGGCTCATCATCATTCTCTGAATTATAATTACCTGATTGACATGTTTCACATTCTGACTTTCATTTAAATGGATTTACATCCCATATGCAATGTCCTTGGTGGCGACTGATGTGTATAAGTTGACCATATGGTTTAACATAATGAATAGGAGGATCTTCGCCATCTTTACAAGAGATGTGTTTGAGCTTACTCATGTACTACCTCCATATGAAGTATTAAGGGATCAAATTTTGGAACACTGTCCTAAGAGTCATGTATAGTTCTTATACCTCTAATCCTCTTTAGAAAAATCCTCACTTCCTCATTTGTCTACCGATAAAAAAGAATGAAGATATTAATCCTATCAAAGCTACTCATCATGATATGAATCTGGATGACTTGAATATTTTACTTCAACAATGATTGATTGATCACAGAAAATCATATCGAACTTGTTTGACTTTTTATTTCAACCAAAGAGTTAAGAAAAAAGAGGAAAAAAGAGTTTGGTGCTCAATTATAAACCTCTAAATACATTATTTCAGGATGACAAATTCCCATTACTCAAAATAAATACACAGGTCCTATTTTTCAAAGAAGCTACAATCTTTCAAATTTTGGTTTAAAAATAGGATTTTGCCAATTGGGAATCGATCCCTAAGAAAGATACAAGATAGCCTTGTCCATTCCTAATGCTTAATATCAGTTGATAATAGTGTCATTTGGACTCAAGATTGTCACTTTATTATTTCCAAAGGCTATTACTAAAATCTATGAACTTATTCTCTCCAGTACCTTGATCTACATTGATGACTTACTTTTATACTCTAGACCTATGAAGAACATAAAGTCTTACTTCAAACTTTTTTGGATCTCACAAAGCAATATGAAATCATGCTCTCAAACAAAAAAAGTTACATTGGGACAACCCAAATATAATTCCCAGGCATCAACTTTCATAACATATTTTGTTAACCTAATCCATTCATAGCCAGTGAGCTATTACACTTCCCAGATGAAAATCTCAACACAAAGCAAGTACAACAATTCCTTAGAATTATTAATTTCATCATAGATTTCATTCCCCAAGTGGCTAACTATATTAGTCACTTGTCTAAATTACTGAGAAAGAATCCATTATCTTATAGTAAAGAACAAACCAGAGCTGCCCAACATTTAAACAAGCATGTCATAATTAACCTTCTTTAAAGATTCTTAACAAAGGTTAGCGTTTTCTATAGACAGATGCTAGTGACCAGTACTAGGTGCCATCTTTATTAAATAGATTGTTAGGAAAAGATATTACTATGGGCAAAAGATATTACTATGGGCATGCTAGTGGTCAATTCAAATAATCGAAAAAATATTATCATGCTATGTACGAGAAGATTTTAGTGGTAAAAAGGGGTATCGAAAAATTCAACATTCACCTCAACCTTTATCACTTTCTGATTGAAATGAACAAGATAACTTGTCCCAAGATTCTTGAGCCTAAAAAGAAGACATTACCTAATAGTTAATTGTTTCCGTGGCAAGAATGATTTTCCCTCTATAAATTCACCATTTGTCATATCAAAGGTCACCATAACATTCTTACAGACTTCCCTCTCGGCCTTACAAGCCAATCCAGTTACTCTCTCGCCTAATCAAAAAATCATTCCCTTTTCTCCTTGATATCATAGAGCTTCCTTAGTATGTGAAGAATAAAAAATCATTCCCTCCAATTAATAAAACTTCTCCTACTACACTAAATAACATTGTTGTCTTTCTTAGAAAGAGCCTATTCTATTCTCCCAAAATGACACACTCAGATTACATATATCCTTAACAGATATCAGTTATGGGATATTCCTATGACAGATCAAAAAGGCCATTCAATCTTTATTATCCACCATCCATATAGCTTGATTGTGACCAAATATATATACATCATTGATCGTCTTTAACTCTGACACCCCTCCACTAATTGGCCAAAGCGATACAAAGATCTGTTGCGAGATTTATCATATTTTTTAGATCATCTCAACCATTATCCCAAGCTATTAAGCTCAATACTTATATTTTCATGTGCTCATATCCAGGTGATTTTGCTCTTCTAGAGCCCATCTCCCCTTTTTTTTAGGCTTTGGTCTTCTATTGATCAATTTGTTGCTATGAGATTCAACATTATGGCAAGCAAATTGGATTTGAGCCTAGAAAGAATTTTAAAATTGGAGAAAGCTCTATAATTCCACAACCCAACATAAACATTGAGCTCAAACTTCCTAACCATTTCCAATATTCCCAGGATTCATGGTCCCTTGTTTGGACTGACACTAAAATAAACCTATTTATCCAAGCAATGGACAAAATAGATGAAAAAATGTTAGACTTAGATAATGAAAGTGATGAACCACGCTCTCTCTCTGCACCTCCTTACTAAATAGATCCCTTCTTATCTTTTTAGCATCTTTTTATATTTTATGAATATTATTGGGACCCAATGTCTCCTAATAATTCTTCTTTTTACTATTTACTTTTGTACTTTAATGGGCATTATTGTACTATGGGAATCTTTTCCCGAAAGTTATTTGTCTTCGTTATCCTTGTTTAGTTTATAAAAGTAAGGCTTCTATTTCATTGTCAGCAATTAGGAAAAATAAAAAAATTTGTGTTTTCATCCTATGGCTTCTTTCTAAGTTCTTTCTCCTGAAAGCTTGATTCTTAATAATGTAGTTACAGTCATACAGAAAGACAAGTATGCGCTATATTTGCCTTTTCATTAGAATCTTGTATATTAGAAAGTCTTGGATTAAAGCTTCTATTTAAGATCTTAGTTATATAGGGAAATATTGGTTAGTTTATATTTCTAACAGGCAAGTCCTGAGAATTGATACTTGTGAGAAGAAAGGCTTGTGTCTCGACTAGCATATCTAAAGTATATGCTTTAGTTAATCTTTGTCTATCTTTAATTGCTTATGGATGATCTGTTATGAAAAACACTTTAATGGTATATAGGTTGGAAACCCATAATGCAGCTCCGTTGAGGCTTATTGGTGAAATATTCTATAAGCTTAGAAGTTATAGTGCGAAGAGTCTTTCTCAATTCATATGGTCTAACAATTCCACATACCTTGGTGTTGTTAACAATTCCACATACCTTAATGATGTTATCCCTGTGTTCCCTCTAACTAAGGGTAACCTGTGTGATATCAGAGCCATAAGTGTTACTGATTACGATTAAATTATTTCAGATGAAAGTGAGTAAGGAGTTTCCTTCAGTTATGAGTGACTCTTTACTTAGTGACTATGATCATATTTCTTCAACTCCCTCTATTTTCAATGTCACTTCTAATGTTAAACGTACTCTTTCAAACAAAATTGAAAACCTTGTCAAAATTACTCATCTCCTGGAGGAAAGTCATATCCATGACACCTCTTTACCCCTCTTAAGTCCTTACAGTATATATTATTGTAATTGTTCTTAAATAAGAAGCATATGGACCATTCTCACTACAAATTGCCCAAAATTCAAAGAAACCATCTAAAGTTCTCGCTTAGAGCAGTGTGGTTTAAAAGCTACCATAGTAAAAACAACATGTGAAGCTAGAAATTCCACAGTAGCTCATCTCTCTTTGGAGAAAGCTGAATCATACTCATCTTCATGTTGGTGTCATTCGCCTTGTTCTCACTTTCTATGGAAAAAAAGGAATCCCAGTTATAGCCAGGACCTCTCTTCTTAACGCTGCTTATACTATATACCAAAATGCATTAATTAGTACTTTGTTGACGATCTTCTATACTATAATTGTCATTCTTACCATTGCCCCTGATTTTAATATTAGGTTATGATCCCACTTTGTCTAAGAGGCTTCAAATGCAAATCCAAATTACTAGAATAGAATAAGATCTTACAACCATCATGACCACTTTGCATCATCAAATGATCTATTGCTAGTAGAATTTTGTAGATCTGAATTTCCCAAATTCCACTTTAGATGCTTTGCATATGGTAGCAAATAGACCTTATGATCAAACTACTATCATAGGAATTCCTAAGCATCTACCACTGGTGGAGCTTGAAAAATTAATGCCAATTGAATGGATCATTAACTACCAGAAGGTGTTTTATGCTCATCACAAACATTCTTTCCACACAGCAACTCCTCCTATTCTCAGGGCCCTAAGAGATGGATCAGTAAAATCCATCTACAGCATGCCTAATGATAATTAGGCAGCATCATCTAGCACATCACGACCTTATGTCCATATTTAGTTATTGCAATAAGATAAATATGATAAGTCAATCAAGGCTATTCGGTATATGAACACTGAATCGTGTCAAAGTATTATGAAACTCAATATTTTACCTCTTGATGTATGAATTTCACATAATGAATATTTCACTGTTGCTGACGGAAATTAATTCAAAATTGGGCTTATCACTAAAAGGAAAATAAGGATTCGCTTCTTCCTTTATTATGTAGTTTGGACAAATGTTCTTGGAGCATCTACCTGGCCCAGATATCCTTATTAGTATAGATGCATCTTCATTACAAATCCTACCTATAGGGATTAAATGTCGAGCCATTACATTAAAATTTATTATTATTTAATAATTTAAAATTATATTAAAATAAACATTTAAAACTCATATAGTTAGTTTAAGCAATTAGGAAACCCTCTTCTTTAATACTACGGGGGAATAGTTAAATTAGTCTAATATGGTAGATTTGCCGAGGAAATTTCCATGACTCCAAAAAATGTTAAAAACAAGAAGTTTCTTTTCCTCCGTGTTTATTTGACTTGAATTGAATGCAACAAACAATTGCAATTACATATTACAGTCTTAACTAGCTCTCTCAATCTTCTTCGTCCAGCTCATTCTATTAGCATACAGAACTATGAGCTTCCTAGACACAGAAGCTAGCATACCTTTGCTTACAAAATCACTACGACAACAGGAGGCGCCTCGAGCTGTAGCAGTTGGGATTTTCCATATCAACTCTTCCCTTCTATCCTTCTGTCGTCTCATTAATTCTCTTGGAACACCTAAAGACACCCTCCACTTGCCAGACAACTTATATGATCCCTCTCCCTGCTTTTCTTGTTTACATGAATTCTTCTGTTTTTGTATTTTTATTATGATCTCCACCTTGACTTGTAGACTCAAGACTAGACAACCTATTGGTGAACTTGTGAAAGAGACTTCAACTGAACTCAAACAACCTACTGAAAGCCATCATAATGAACAAGTTAGTATATGTACATGCTTTCTTCTTTTTCAAGTTTCCAAGTCATGCCTATGCTTATTGTTCTAGAAGAGTCTAACTGTAAATACTTATCGATAAACATGTTTTTCTACAAATTAAGATTGTGGTTGTAATGTGGCATTCTTTTGCATTTAAACTTCCTTTGATTATGCATAGCCTACCAAGAAGATAAATGACGCCAAGCTGGCAAAAGAGTTTCGATCGGCTCTTAACGAATTCCAGAAGGCTAAAAGGCTTGCGGCTGAGAGGGAAACTATCTACGCTCCTTTTGTCACCAAACAAGTTTTTCCATCTGGGTACAATGACTGTATATGGAGCTTGTTCTTATACGACAGAGAATGTTATAGATATTTGGTTGCTTTTGGAAGTGTTGTTTCGGACATATATCTTTAGTTCTTGTTCTTCTACATACGCGTTCCATATGAAATTAGGAAAATGATTGGGAGCGTGGGATAGTTCAAATTGCTTATAGTTGTATAGAAATATAGACCATAATTATAATTCCAATTTCACAAAGGAGCAATAGGTGAATTGTAGCGTAAAAACAGAGCAATTTGAATTATATAATCTTTCTTATTTAATAAATTAGTGTAAATTTTAAAATGATAAAATTCTTTTTATTTCTATTAATTTATAAACTAAATTTAATTTTTATTTCCATGTGAGTATCAAACAAAACAAATGTGATAATTCATAGTTGAAGTAGGAAATCAATCTCCTAATAAACTTTGGAAGTATTGCATTACCTACTTCACCAAGCATTTCGTGTTAATCTTATCTTTTGGATTCTGGTTATTTCTACCCTTACAAATACAAGAATCAAAGCAAGTGGGTTCTCAAAGACACGGCCATGGATTCCAGAAAATCAGAATACCTGACTCGCAACTTCCGTCGTCTCTCTGAATTAAGTGCTCATTTTAATGTTTCACTGGAAGAACAAGAACGTGCCAAAAGCTTTATTGAAATCATCAAACGTAGATTTCAGCATCAACCTCACATATACATGGAGTTTAGC
>JANSVB020000035.1:1632919-1649259 GCA_025504935.2 Erythroxylum haughtii
GTAAGAATTGGTGTGTTTCAAACTGATTCTTGCACTCTTATATATACACAAGTAACAACCTCACTGAGAAGTTGTGGCACCACTGAAAAACACTTTCCAAACTTGCAGTTCAAGTTGTGATTCCGTTTAACAAGTTATTTGGGGTCCACAACTCTCAAGTCACTAGGGAACATTCTCGATTACTCGCGAACGCGCTTCTGCACTTTTGAGTTTGTTAACTTACAAGTGTGTGATAGGACTTGTTGTTTGATGGAACGTTTATATACTTCCTATATTTCAAAGCCCATGGCTTGTTGAGAGTCATCCTCTGCTTTACTACCATGACCATACAACCTCACATAATTCTTCACACGATTCTCGTAGCAAGGCAAGGCAGAAGACCCTGTTATACCAGCAACAGTGTGCTGATACTGGCGCGCCCACAACCATACATATGCGCTGTAAGCCAACTCCCGATCAGCGTCCTTCTCTCAAAAATAACATTCACACAATCAGTCATCTTGCATGCAAAACTAAATTTTTTAAGTATCCTCTCAGGATGATGCCACTCTACAATTTGAAACATACTGATGGATGTACACTAGTTTTACAGTAATGTAGCAGAATTGCTATAGTAACATCTATATCGGACAACTCAAGTGTATTCCTACTGAGATCCTTTTCCAACTTGGGGGCAATGTGGTGAAGTCTCTTGCAAGCCTAAATCTGTAGTTATAAGAGTGCACCACCAATACTTTTAGCTTTAGGAATTGTTGCATCATGCAAGACATGCTGACCCCAACCAAATTGTCCAGTACGATGATTCAAATCTGCAAATAAACCTAGAAATGTAAGGTGTATATAAAACATTCCAGCTTGCTATAATGCAGACAAAGTATGTATAAACGTGCATGCGTTATCTTGTAACTTCCATCTACATCCTATGGTAGGTTTCCAAATTTCTCAATAAGCCATTTAAAGTACATCTCCCAACAATAATATCTTGAGGTGTTGTCGATCCTAAGAGTTCTTCACACAAGTTACTCAAACCACGTTAAATGTTCTCAGGAGCAGGATGGCAGTCGCCTTTTAAGGAGATGAAAAATATGTGTGTTTCTGATCAGTGTTGAATTTGAAAAGAAAAACACGAACTCACAACATATATACAAAAAGCTAAAGAAAATAATAACATAACAAAGTGAATGAACAGATCACCGACGTCTGTACGAGTACAATCCAAAACTCTTCCTAAAATTCAATACTAAAAAAGAACAGCAAATATACGAAGAAAAATACTGTTAAAAGATCTAGGGAAGATATTGAGAACTTGGGCGTTCTATAAAAATTGAAAGAGAGCAAAGAGTAGATGCAGGGAAGACGGAAGATCAAAGATCGGACAAAAATCCACAGTTTCAGAATACACAAATTCGTTTCACGGTGTGACTAATTCCAACGCTTTAACTGTAGTAAAAGTACCAAACTAAACCACAAACACTGAAATCGGTAGCCCAGAAATCGGTTTCTGGTGAGTATAAGAGAGAAGGGAAAGGAAGCAACAATTGGAAGTCATAGGAATGGGTGGAATCGGAAAGTACACAAGCACGGTCTGTGTCTCCGTATGATTATTAAGACTACTCCGGAGAAAAACAATTCCTTTAGTTTGCCACTTACCGAACCACCCATATCCAATGAATTCCAGAAGCTTATCTCCCTATCCCAATACTCCCTTCACTTACAGACCATCAAAGTCTCTTGTCTTAGCAGCTTATATCCAAATTTGTGACATGGGTTTTGGAGCTCGAAGCGGTAAGTAGAGAAAAGATTGAACCTTGAAGAAACGTGTAAAATAAAAGGTAAATGGAAACAAGAAAAAAGGAACCCCTCGGTTTCTCATGATAATCTGTTGTCGCGACTGATCCGTTGTCGCAAGCTAAAGGATCCTTCGTCGCGACTGATCTGATAATCTGAAGAATATAGAGTGAGTCGGCAATTGGGTTGAGAAAAAACACGAGAGACGGCAATAGGGTTGAGAAAACATGAAGGGCAAAATTGGCATTTGAAAATTTTTAGATTATTTTAGTAGCTACATTCATGTTCCACCTTAATAGTATTATACGAACATGTTAAATAAACTTTACAAATGATATAAAAAGAAATAGACAAATTTCCTACCCCAAGCATATGTTAGGCAGCTGATAGTTGGTGGAATAATGGATACAAGTCATTCTTTAGCTGAGATTAGCGGACGGAAAAGACATTGTCGAATCTTGAAGGAACTTCCTGTGTACTTCACCCATAATGCTTTGGTAGAGGCAAGGGTTGCTGAAGATTCGTAACTTTTGGATGCCATGCATGTTTACTCAAATGAACACCATCTTCTGCTAGATGGTCGTATGTTTGAAGAGTATCCAAATTCACTAAAATCTAATATATTTATGAGAAGAGAAACCACCATTTAGCTATTAGAAACGATGATCTTTCTCATCTCCTTTCGATCTTTTGAAGCCCTCTAATGTTTTGACTTCAAACAGGTTCAAGGTCAGTGCTGATCTTGATGAACTCAAGGCCTCCATTTCTATACTATTGCAGCTTCCGAACTGTTTTAACTTCTTCAGAAACAGGACTGGATGAATCTCATGGGAGTGTTAAAATGCCTGCTGATTTAGTAGAAGTTGGCATGGGTGTAAAGATTGTAGGAAAGTAAAGAGACGCAAGTTAAGTGAAGAAAAGGAGTTTATGCCTCCAAGGCTCCAAGCACATTCTCCAACATTAGATGTTGAAAATAGCGGGTGGGAAATAAAATGATGAAGGTGGGTCCCACACTTAATAATAAAATTAAAATTTTTTATTTATTTAAAATTTGGTCCTACGTCTTCATGTCAACATTAACGTAACACAAAACCCACTCATTTCAAAAAAAATTATTTTTTAAGTGTTAGGTACTTTACCTCAAAAAAAAACAAAAAAAAAAGTGTTAGGTACTTAGGTCAGTGTTCACTTGACAGGTAACAAAATTGTTTGAATTTTTTTGTTAAGTTGGGGTTAAACTTTATCGTTTTCTAAATGTTAAAATTATAATTGTTCACTTTAGAATTTAGGGTCAAAAATGACCCTTTTACCTACAATTAATGCAAAATAACATAATTTCTACTCTTTTGTTTAATTTTTCCCTTGAATTTTTTCAGATTACTTTATTGCAACTACCGTAATTACACTCATATTCAACTTCTAATAGTATCCACACGAACGTATTGAAAGAAATCTATAAATGATATAGAAAGAATTAGGCAAAAAGTGTTATTTCTTTTAAAACTCAACCAATTTTTAATTAATTTAATCAGAAATATAATTAATTCTAATTAAATACTAATTAAATTTAAACAAGATCTAATATCTCATATTAATCCTTATTTATTAAAAAAATGCATATTTAATCCTAAGTTTCTTAAAGTTTACAATTAAATCTAACTTTATGAAAATACATTTTTTCTCTTCAACCATTTTTATATGCGATTTATTCGATTTCTAAATATATTGTTAATAGATACTAAACATAATCTCAAATTATATTTAAGATTAAAGATAAATTAAACTTTTTAATTTATCTTTAATATTCTAATTAAATAATTTATATTTATAGATTAAGATTGACGTATAGTAACACGTTAGGACCACTCTAATATTAAAAATGTCAAAATAGTTTTGACTAATCTTTTTACGCATAACTTTTTAGTATAATTTAGTCCTTTATCATACAATACTTTGTTTAGACATATAATATGGAATAAATGCTTACACTATGTGAGTTCAATCATGTTAGTTCTTTATCATTAGTAATTGATTAAATCGATAACTTTTGAAATATATTCTCAAAGTTTCATTCCAACTTTGCCAAATATTTTATCACGAGTAAAAAAAATCAATCTTATAATTATGATTTAACTACTTTCATATAGTTTATATTATATCTAATAACTAATGATTGAGCTACCATTTCCAAGGATAGGTAATAAGTAAATATTAAAACATAATAATTTCTATATGGGATACTTTAGAGATCTTCAATCAAAAGATTATTTATATAATCATAACATTTAGTTCTCCACTGGATTTGATGTCTGGTGGCAGTGAAGGCATCGTCGCTCGTCCTCATGCTACCTCTTATATCTGGTATGATTCCCCACTATGTTTGTTATAAAATTTCTTTATTTGGGTATATCTGTTCATTGGAGACTTGTTTTTCTATTTTATTTTTCTTAGATCTCTGGTCTCTTCTCAAATCTTATGTTCTTTTGCTCTTACCTTTGGTTGCTATTTTTTCTTTCTCTTTTTTTTTTTGATTTCGTCCTGTTGCTTGATTTGTGTTGTTTGTTTCATTTCCTATTTTGATTGTCCTTTGGTCGGATTTTTTTGGATTAGCTTCATGTTTACGTGTATTCTAATGTAAGGTTCTTATTTTTGTTTTGTTTCTCTTCTTTATTTGAAAATTTTGAGATTGGGAATTGGTATGTGTATTGATCCTTAGTGCTTGACAATATTTTTGCTAGTGGGCATGAGATCTTATTATTATGTCTTGTTGCTATGGTTAAAGTTTTGATATTTTTATTGAGATTTCTGCCCATTTACTCGATTGGCCCCATTTTTCTAAACTTTTGTGTCTTTCTCTTTGGATAACTTCTTGTAAGTGTTGATTGGTGCATATTTCTCTTCCGTATATGGTTAAAGGAGTTTATTCTATAAATTTTGTTGTTGAAATTCTGGGTCTTCCATTGTTTGTGAGTTCTTTTCTTACCGTTGCATGTGGTCAACGATTTTGAGTTCCCAATCAATCACCGCCATCGTTTCAGGGAGCGATAAGGTCTCCTCCTAATATTCTCTTTAGAATTGTTGATGCCTTCATATTTAATTTAAGATATCTATTAACGCTGACACATATATACATACATATATGTGTGTGTGTGTGTGTGTGTGTGTGAATGTGTGTGTTTTAAGTTTTGCCTATGAGGAAATCAATTCGTTTTTTGTTGTGATCTTGTGGTTTTGGATTTGGGATATGATAGTTGAGCTTCCTATCTCTCCCATTTCTTTTCTATTGTTTTTATATTGTTTTTGGATTGTGTACTTCGTAAATGCGTTTTTTCAAATATAATGGGTAGCTTTCCTATTTTATGCCTAAAAAAGGAAAGCACAAAAAATGTGCCTTTGGTTGTTTTATGGATGCATGATTGCTGGTAACTTCATGGTGGTGTCCTTATTGTTGATTGATTAAATATGAGTTTGTCCAAATCGTGTGTAATCAGTTATGTTTGTTACTCTTTAGCACAAATGCCACATGCTTGGTTTAGTATTTAATTAAACGATGAAGTTGTTTGTCATTTCGTCTTAGTAGCTTGAATAAAACCACATTGTTAGCTTATAGTAGCAAACTAGCCTTTATTTATTATAACGTAATAGTCACTGGTTATCCCTTCGAGGACATTCGATAAAATTGGAATGCTACAATATGATGCAATTGATTCAAAAGAGACAAAGTGAAACAATGGAGATGAATACTTTTATTATGAAAATTTTGAACACGATGAATATTGATGCATCACAAAGTACTGGTACAGGTGTGTCACATCATGATGTTACGAATGCTTTGAAAAAAATTATGTACTTTGCCTGGTTTAGAGACTAGTACTCTTGAATTTTTCTTTGCTTGCTTGTTGATTGAAGATCCGCAAATAAGGGCCATTTTTTTCAGTTTACTAGTTAATACAATGAGAGTTGAATACATAAAGTTTATGTATGAGTATGACAAATATAAAAAACATTAAACATAGTTTCTATCTATGCATTACTATGTTTAGTTTATTTTTTATTATTTGTGCATTTATGTTGACATAGTATGTTTTAAAACATTATGAACTTGGTTAGCTTATTATATTATATTATATTATCTTATTGGCAATCTATAATTTTATTACGTGTTATATTATTTATTTCTTTATATTTAGACATATTAGTGTTACATTTATTTATAATATGATTTTACTTGTTGATTTGTAGGTATGGATGATAATGTTATGCAAATTATGCAACTTCTACAAATTAAGTCATTTTTGGACAATAAGATTAAGTTTTAGGATTCGGTCGCTTGTGTTGCAAGTTATATGGGTGTGTATTTTCTTAACCACATATACAAGGAACTATGCATGACTTCTTATCAAATAGGTGATAATAGGATATTAGGTATACGTGATTGCATTGGATCTATGTCACATATGACACATACATTTGATATTTTTCGATATCGAAAGCCTTGCAAGACGAAATGATGAACTTTCATTTTCTTTGGATCAAATTTTTTGTTTTTAAAGCTAGTCGACTAATTCAATATCGTAGCTTAATGGAGTTTTTAAACTAGAGTCAAAACTGCAATTAATACTTGTCTAAGTGAGAGAATGTTGGACAATTTTGTCATTTCTTATAAAGTTGGACAACTATTAATTTCATTTTTGTTTTTTTAATAACTTATCGTTTAAGTTACATAATTTGACCTAGATAAAGAAAACAAAGTGACTCAATAAATTATCTAAATCAATGGGTTGAAGTCTGTGTAGAAAATGGATCCCAATTAGTGTAGACTGGACCCATATTAGTCTTGTGATGGAGAAGCCCAATATGGATGTTATATATAAAGGTGGTCAAGATCTCCTACAGTTGCTTATATCAATCATAAGTATAAGGATTCTCTGACCCATTAATTATGTCTAGAGAAAACTATAGAAAGATCTTATCCACATCTCGGAAAGCAGTTCTCGTCAAGACGACAGTAAGTTCACACTCGTTTTGGCTTTGGAAAGCTCATTCATCTATTTTTTGTATTTCTTCGTTTCTTTCCCTTTCACATTCAGTCCAAGATACGTAACTAAGGTACCATTACATATTACATCGAATTCTAAGATAAGTCATAATCTTAGACTTTTATCTAATCTTTCATCCTCTTCAACTTCTTCAAAATTACAAAAAAATCCAATCTCTCCTAAAAATTGAAATACTAGCAAAGCCAAAGTATTAAAATTGAAAATGAAGTGAGGGTTTCTTACTCAAGACCAACTTTAGGAATGTCATACTGCTCATTTAAGTTCGTCAAATACTGTTAAAAGTCTTGAATGCTACCATATTGAGATTTTTTTGACTTCCTTGGCCATTCTACATACTTCGAGTCTCTTCCTATACTTTATGACCATTTCTTGACGGGCGTTAGGTGATTTTCATAACAAGCATCCTTCTCTTCCTCCAATTTATTGTCATCATTAGTTTCTCCTATATTAATGTTAATATCAACAAGTTCTATGCTTTTGCCTATAGTAAACAGTAGGTTAAGTGATGTAAGTGATGATACATTGAAGTTTGATCTTTTATCAAGGTAAACAAAGTAAATTAGGTTGTGGTGCCTCTGCTCTAGTCATAGCAATTTTATTAATACATTACGTTACTTTAAAGATGAGTGTCTCTGCTCTAGTCATAGCAATTTTATTAATACATTACGTTACTTTAAAGATGAAATTTTAGGAGTTTTAAGGAGGAAAAAGACAATAAAAAATTAGGCAAAAGTTTCATATGGTATTAGTAGGTCCTATTAAAGATGTCAATGGGCGGACTAGTGTTAGAACATAACAGATTTACACTATTCATCATTTCTTTATGTAGAAATATTATTCTCTCTCCCCTTTACTGTCAGACGTGTATATTTTCTGTTACATCGTTATGATTCATTTGCACTACTGTATCGTACACTTCAATATATAATACGTAAACCAGAGTAGTGAGACAGCCTTAGCCTTAGGTTCATGTTGCACAACTCACCAACACAGAAGACGATTTCATCACCTGGCATCACAAGCTAGGACATCCAAGTCATAAAATTCTAAAACAAATTATAAAAAACAGTATGTAAATCTTTCAATGAATGAAAAATATATATGTTAGGCTTGTCAATTTGGAAAATCAAAATAGTTACCTTTTCCTCATTCTACTTCGCATGCTTCTGTATCTCTAGAACTGATCTATACTGATTTATGGGGACCGTCCCCTATTCAATCCTCACATGGTTATCGGTACTATATTCATTTCTTGGACGATTTTAGTCGATACACTTGGTTTTATCCTTTAAAACATAAAAGTGAGACTGTTGGTATGTTTAATCATTTTCGAGCCCTGGTTGAAAATCAATTCAATACAAGCATTAAAGCTATCCAGTGTGACAATGGTTCTAAATATAAACCTCTTATACCTATTGCACAAGCTGCGGGAATTCATCTCAGGTTCACTTGTCCGTATACTTCTCCTTAAAATGGAAGAGCTGAAAGAAAACACAGACATATAGTAGAAATGGATTTGACTATATTAGCACAAGCAAAAATGCCATTAATCTATTGGGTTGATGCTTTTCAAGTTGTTGTTTTTCTAATCACCACTTCGGTCTTACAAGGAGCTTCACCACTGTACAAATTGTTTAAAACACAATCAGACTACAAGACAATACAAGCTTTTGGATGTGCTTGCTACCTATGTTTAAAACCATACAATCAACACAAGTTTCAATTTCATAGTCAAAAATGTGTGTATCTCGGTTTTGCATCTCAACAGAAAGGCCATAAATGTTTAAGTGCTTCTGGGAAAATTTTTATCTCCAAACATGTTGTATTTGATCCATTTATGTTTCCTTTTGCCACAGGGTTCTTACATCAAAAAGTTAACATGTCTGAAACAAATGGTGGAATACCTCTTTTAATCTGCAATTCAAACGTGTTGGTGTTCTCTACCTTGCCTCAAAGACAAGAACACAATGCCCTTGGCACCTCCCTGTTCTTGCTTCATCTGGAAACCACTCTCTACCTCGGGACACTTCACCTATCATCAACTCAACCAATCTTTGCTCCACAAATAGATTCGATAGTCTGCCTCCGTCTGAAAATCCAATATTTCCATCCTACCAACTCAATCAACATCAAATGACAACTAGGGCCTAGGATGGGATTTTCAAGCCTAAATATCCTTTCACTGGACGTCTTCATGCTGAAGACCCAGATTCCTTATCACGAATTGCTGAACCACTTTCAGTTCAAGATGCACTTTCATATCCTCACTGACGGTAAGCAATGGAGGATGAATTTGATGCCGTACAACGAAACAAAACATGGATCTTGGTTCCTCACAACGGTACACAACAACTTATTGACTATAAATGAGTATTCAAATCCAAGTTTAAAGTCAATGGTTCTATCCTAAAACACAAAGCTCAGTTGGCTGCAAAAGGTTTCCAACAAGCTGTCAGAGTTGATTATGGTGAAACATTCAGTCTGGTGATCAAACCAACCACCATCCGTGTTGTACTGACGATTGTCGTTACCTTTCAGTGAGAAATATGACAACTTGACGTGAATAACGCATTCCTAAATGACTTTCTTCAAGAAGACATCTATATGCGACAACCCGAAGGCTTCCTTCATAAAAAATGACCTAACCACATGTGTAAGTTGGTTAAAGCCATTTACGGCTTAAGACAGGCACCTCGAGCCTGGTTTGATCACCTTACTGCAATAGGGTTTTAAAAATGCCAAGAGTGATGTCTCTTTATTTTTACTTCACACAGACACCCTCATTGTGTTTGTCTTGATTTACGTCAATGATATTCTGATTACTGGTAATAATACTACCTACCTAAAATCCTTTATACAAAGGTTAAATGCACTCTTTTCTCTCAAGGATTTAGGACCTCTGTATTATTTCCTTGGACTGGAAATCTACAGAGATAGCTCAAGCATGTACCTGAATCAAGATAAATATATTCTTGACCTGTTAAAGAAATTTAATATGCTGGATTGTGCTTCCATATCTACTCCAATGGTTACTGGTCAAAAATTCTCTTCAACTGATGGAGAACTCATGTCAAATCCTACCATGTATCGACAAGCTATAGGTTCACTCCAATATTTAATGACTACTCATCCAGATATAGCTTTTTTGGTGAATAAACTCAGTCAATTCTTATCTCACCCAACAGTCATCCATTTTCAAGCAGTTAAACGTATATTACGTTATCTTAAAGGCGCTTATCATTATGGACTACATCTAAAGCCATTCTCCTCACTTCAACTGATGGGGTACACTGATGCAGATTGGGCTGCTGATATAGATGATCGAAGATCAATGGCAGGTTTATGCGTGTATCTTGGAGGCACATTAATGTCTTGGTCTTCACAGAAACAACGAGTAATTTCTCGATCAAGTACAGAATCTAAATATAGGGCATTAGCTAATGGTGCTGCTGAGGTTAAATGGTTAAGTTCACTGCTATTTGAACTTGGTTTTCTCCTCCGATGATCTTCTATACTATGGTGTGATAATATGAGTGTAGGAGCACTAGTTGCAAATCCAGTCCAACATGCTCGCAGTAAACATATAGAGATTGATGTTCATTTTATCTAAGATCTAGTTCTGTCTGGCTTCATCAACATCTGATATATTTCCTCCTCTCATCAAGTAGCTGATTGCTTAACCAAAGCATTGACACACTTTCAATTTTTATATTTAAGAAACAAATTTGGGTTGTCTATCACACCCTCTCGTTTGAGGGGGAATGTTAGAACATAACATATTTACACTATTCATCATTTCTTTATATACAAATATTCTTCTCTCTCCCCTTTACTGTCAGACGTGTATATTTTATGTTACATCGTTATGAGTCATTTGTACTACTGTATCGTACACTTCAATATATAATACGTAAATCAGGGCATGTAAAGGTGTCTCAGTTTTTCCCATTCTCCATTGTTGTATTTTCTTTCTACTAGACATGGGCTGGGCTGACTAGCCTGTGATCTGGCTCGTCATATTTTTAAAAAAAAAATTAAAAATGACATCGTTTTTAAGTAATGGTAGGACCATGGGTCGAGTGGGACGGGCCTTTTTTGACATCCCTAGGTCTAATACAAAAGAGAAAATCAAGAAAAAATAATAATAACTTGACAATTAGGTGATAGGATTTTTTTAACTTGGAAGGTGAACATATGAAACTCCAAATTAGTTTTAGTGATTTAAGATTTAGGATTTTAAGGTAAAGAAATAGAGTTGGAAAAGGATAATTAGGAGAGAGAGGATTGAACCTTGTAATATAAGTCTTTCCTTGTCACGGCTACTCTCTTTCTCTATTATTACTAGCGGTGTTCTATGGTTCACAGTTTCCCTTCTCTAGTTCGTAGCTCCTTTCCATCTCCACTTCATTGCCTCTTCTCAAGCATAATTTCGATACTTTAAAACTTTAAATTTTAGCTCTTCAAGAAATGTTCTCATGGCTCGACAAAACAAGGGCTTCTGTAAAAATTAATAAACGTAGAAGATTTCAAACTGGACTTGAGGCATGAAACACTCGTAACTTGAAGCCTATCTTTTATCTAAAATCCTAATCCCCAAAACTATTACGACTTTCATAATTTTTGGGTACACATCAGCCACTTTTGTGATTAATGTGTGCTTCTGAGTTTAAAGAAAATGTTTGCTCATCAATTGGAGGGTTTTTCAAATATTGGGTCCTTTTTTGTATATTGGCAAACGTTAAGTTCTAAATTAAATTGTAGAGAAAATATTAAGGACTAAAACATACCTCTAGTCTATAAAACGAATTCAAAGCCTTATTTCTTTAAAGGGTCTCTCTCTCAACAACTTCTACCCCGTAATGCAACCAAGTGCCCTTACTTGAGTCAGCAAATTACTCCCACAATACAAAAACGAAAATGGAGGTTGTAGCAGACTGTCAAATTAATGGAGCAGGTTTGTTTGAAACACTTGAAATTCTCAAGTAAATGGGAACAACGATGTTGTGATAAACCAGTGGTTTAATTAGTGAATAAATGGAGTACAACACCTCACACTTGGCTCAGCAAAATCTCTCCCCAAAGAACAAAACGAAGATAATGTTGTGGGCTGTCCAAATGAAGCAGAAGTTTGGGTGAAACACTTATTGGAAGTAATGGAACAAACAGAATCAGCAGTTAATTAAAGTAGCAATGGACTTTTATGGCAGAATAATTGGAGTGCAACGCACTACATGGTCCCTTTTTATAGCCTTCAGACACGTTAACTAATTAAAAGATAAAGACAGTAGCTATTACAAGTAGTTTTCGACAGTTTTATATAAACTCTTCGAATAACTAATGACATCAAACGTCACATTAACGTTTCTCCAGCCATGCGTAACTCCATTCAGGCCATGTACTCACTTGTGTAATGATGGAGACTGATCCAAAGACAAAGCCACGCAACGTCCACGTTAATTAGCAAAGTAACGTACCAAAACACCATGCAACAACCAGCAACTTCCATGTGTAATATTTCTCATGGCTTGATCAAAACACCATGTAATATTTCTCAAAAAAAATTCCATGTGTAACGTTGTAGTTTTACAGTAAATCAATTCCAACCACATTAAACTCACCATACAACGTTGCTGCTCCATACAACGTTGTAATATTAATATATTGCCATGCATTTCATGCATGTACATTGGAGCGCCGTCCAAAGTGAACACCAACACAATCTGTCCATGAACGCTCCTTTATGTTCCATCATCTGTAAGTAAGTCAAGCTTCAGTTTTATTATATATAAGAACCTTACATTTTCAACCCATGCACCATCATGTTGTCAAAGTTATGTAATATTGGCGTGTATCGAACGCCGAAAAGAAGGTCTCACAGTCTCTCTCTACGCGACTCTTAACTCAGTTCTTGTTTTATACAAGATAAGGTGCCTTACATAGAGTATGACTCATTGCTAACCAATTCTCTATAAAAGGTCGATCCAACTTAGCTCTTGTTTTATACAAGATACGGTGCCTGTTAGACCCATAATTAAGTTTCGAAGCACTTCTCAGTTACCTTCATGAGGAGCCTTAGGCAAGAGGTTAGTTGGATTCATGCATGAGGAAGGCATGCGAAAACATTAAGGTAAATGTGGGCGAGTAGGATCGGATTTGGTGCGAATTTTGGTAGAGCATCAGACCTTGTGGAGATTGACTCGACCCAGGCTAAGGTCTTGACGGACTAAGGACTTAGCCCATGCTCGAATGAATGGACCACGACTAATGGACTTATTGTGGGAGCATTGGATCAAGCTAATGTGCTAGTGGGCTTCGGCGAGATCACATTACACCATCAACGGATAGAGATCGTGGGGAGATCTTGGATGATGTGGCAACAACTGGGAGTTAAAGTTGCAGTGGAACCGAACGTCTGAAGATAGTAGAGTTCTTCGAGGACAAGGATGTTAGTTTCCGAGTTGAATGTAAACTCTATCTTGTTGTTATCTTATCTTACTAGTTACAGTCCTATTTAGACGGGGGTGTCGTCTAATTGATTCACGTCTTGTAATCTGATAAGGATAGATGTGATCTAGCACGATCTTAGGCAGTTCAGAATGACTAGGATTCTGACTGTAACTTGGAAGGCAAGTTAGGATACCTATATATAACTCATTCGAGCTTTGCTCTTCTCATTCAGTCAAAGAAAGCATTCTTTGTATTCTTTTGAGGGAAAGTATATAAAGTTGGTTTTATACCGTATCTCTGTACGTTCTTATTGCCTTTGTTCTTATTGTTCTTATAAGTATTATTTCTTCGAGTGTGTACGAGATAAACACTTCGAAGGTTGGGAAAGACTGAGTCTTTGCTTTAACGGATTTAAGCGAGACTATCATGTAAAAGGTGTGAGCGAGAAATTTCGAGTGAAAGTTTGAGTTCCTAGAATACCTTTGTAACAGTGCCTTACATAGAGTATGACTCATTGCTAACCAATTCTCTATAAAAGATCTATCCAAATTTCAATTCATATAAGCAAATTGTCACTTAACAATCATTGATAAATCCTAATACGAGTAACAGTTGTATGAACTTCTTTTAATACAAATCTATAATTATATCTATTTTAAAAATATATATGTTTTCTTCATTTGTAAAAAAGTAGAAAACTTTACACAAATGATTGAATTGGAGTTTTTGAGTTGACTTTCTAACGTATCATCCATAAACTACCAAATTGTGAAAAAGCTTGGCTCCTAAAGATATTTTAACAATATCACATTTTTATTAAAAAAAATTGACACATGATCATCCATTTATTATGGCCAAGGTAGTTAAACTTCCACAAATTTTTTATCATATTCTAAAATTAGATGTAAGAAAGTATAATATGAAAAAAATGTTTTTCTAAAATTGCAAATGAATTAATTAATAATCTTAAAGACAGTATAAAGTGCTAAGTACAACACTCTAGGAAATAATTTGCAACAAAAGCTATAATACAACAAGGATTAAAAGATCCAACCGTACCTCAAATATCATTAAGCAAGACAAGATGTGTTAGGCTAAGATTCATACCCTTTCATGTTAGGAGGCTCTCATAAACTCAAGTCAAGTTCCAATTAATTGTCATCCTTTCATTTAACTTAAATAATCATTTAGCCATGATATTCCTCTAATCCAACCGATCACCTTGAGGCAGAACACATGTTTATCTTGTTACACATTTCAAAATTTTTGAACATTCTTTTCCCTCCATATATTTAAGTCGTTCGATTTTATAGTCCCATTTAACAATGTTGAGCTAGTGATTCTTATTATAAATCTATTTACTCAAGGCTTGAATTTTTCCCATAGCATTGCAGTAAGAAAAAATGACTCAAGGTTTCATTCTCCTGATTGAAAGAGGGTAAAAGAGGTCATTTGTCAAACCAAATTTGATTTGTTATTAATTATTATTCTTTGCTTGACTATTAGATAAGGAATTTGTTAAGCCTTAATGACAACACAGTAGTGGCGAGTGTGAATTAGATGTTTACAAAATTCAACAAATTTTCATCTAATGTACTTAACTAAAAACAATTGATATAAATAAGTATGAGAAATTTTTTTAAATATAAATTAATCAAACAATTGAACAATAATTTAAAGAGGATAAAGAGAAGAGAATGTAAACCAATTTATAGGTGTTTGGTAAATGACCATTGCCCACATCCACTCTTAAGACTCGTCTTGGAATTCCATTATAATTTTTCTTTCAGGGCGAAGAATATCCTTTGCGCAATCTTTTCGATAAAGAGGAACCCTTCTTACAATCTTATTCCAAAGTAAAATGGACCCTCAATCTCACTTATATCAGACCCAAATACAATATATTGTCCTTAACTAAATATTACAACTTAAAATATCTTATTTTATCACTTGATAATTCCAAAATAGCTCACTCACACAAATATGACACAATGATGCTCAAATAATTGAAAAAATCTTTGAAATGTGTGTATATAACATCCAAAACCTTCTTGGTACTAAAACCAATGAGAAAATATGTATTTATAATATTTTGGACCTAAAATAACTATTAGAGCCTAGAACTAGCCGTTACAATGACTATATATAGTAAACTGGTCGATTAGTATGCATTGGCAACACCAGATTTACTAGCCACTGGAATATTGGTCCACAAATACACATGGTCATCGACCAATATGCTACATTGGTTGACCAACACATCAATTAATATTGCTACAAACTCTTGGTCCACCAAATTTAACAACTTTAACCTATTAGTCATCCACTAACCTATATAGGTTGATCAATCACCACAAAAACATGCTTTTAATAATTTCAAGTGCTCAAAACCAATTTGCTTAATCTAAATATGATTGAAACACTTTCCAAAAAATTTTGTGAAGATTATTTGAAATATCAAAAGGCTTTTATATTTAAATCAAAAGCTTCAATATCTTTTGATGAATGTAAAAACTTATGTAATGAAGATGAAATGATTATGCATGATAAGTCTTTTGGATTATCAAATTAACAAAAGTGAGCTAAGAATAATATAATATGTGAAACGACCTTGATAAGGCTTACTCTCCTTTTGTTCTTATTTCGATCTTCATTTCAACAGTTATAAACTTCAACTTCTTTTTATCAACTTTATCCAGTATCTTCTTGAGTTTATGACTTTATTTTGCTCTAATATGACTTTTCATCAAAATAATAAACACAATGGTAGTAATTATGATTTTTTATCATTAAAACATCAATTGAAACCTCATCTGGTTCATCAATATCCCTCCTTTTGATGATAACAAAATATTTGTGATATTAGAGAATAATAATGAAGTTAAAAACACAAACCACTATTGTAGCACTCCCTTACCATAAGGTATACACCGGGACGACTGTAGGTCATCCCGATACATATCCTATGAAAAGGGTGCGCTACGAGCAATCACTAACACTTCACATGGCATCAATAATCATAAAGCATCAATATGAAAATCACTA